>PVIH01010968.1:0-41371 GCA_004025045.1 Sigmodon hispidus
CGCCAAGCCCTCCTCACCTCTGGTCAGGGTTCGAATCCGCCCCTCATAGACCCCTGCAGTTGGTTTGCTCAGTTTACTCAGTTCAGGGTCGCAGTAGGGCTCTTAGTAGATTCCCTGAGCAGCAGGGGCTGCGGGTGTGGCCAGGTGCAGAGTTCAGCTGCCCCTGCTCCAGAGTGCGCTGGGACGCCGCAGAGAGCACCTGGATGTACTTTTGAGAAACAAATTACAGAGCAAGGTTGAAAGCTATAAAGAATTTAGTGTTTCCTGTAACAGCTCACTCTCACCCAGACATTATGGCATGTATTTGTAATTATAACACTTTAGGAAATTTCTCACTCAAATCCAGTGACATCTTGTCTCAAACAAAACAAAAACCAAAACAGCAGCAAAACCAAAGCTCTCTTGCAAACTTACTCAGAGTCCTACAAGAACTATTTTTATTTCTTCCAGTGACTTACTCACAATGACCACATCACCTCTCACTAAACTCGATCTCTTTGAAATCTCAACAGTTTAGCACTATGTCGTTTGAAACAACTTCTAACAAATGAGTCTCTCAGTGAGAAGGAACACTGAAAATATATCCCAACCACAATGGACATATAATGAGGCATTTCTTCTGTGCATCATTGTGCTTGTTGTCTGTTCAATAATAAGCCACTTAGGTATTATTCTTGTCCTATGCATCTTATACCACATAGACACACACACACACACACACACACACACACACACACACACACACACTGCATGCATAACCTTATAGGTTAAATGTTTTCATATATAATTTTATTTGTTCTTCAGATAGCAAATATTCGTAAGTACTTATTTATTCTTATCTGAAGTTGATTTAGCATAGTTACATTTGAAAGAATGAGAATCCCCCAGTTTCTTAAATTCTTGAAATAAAACTGTCATATAGTTATTCAGGAAAAAAGCCCCATGGACCCACTGTAATTATAATTTGTTTGTTTTCATGAGTTTATCGTATATGTATAGCTCTATACGTTTATGTCCTCTGTGTGTCAGCTGTCTGGAACTCATAGATCATAATTTCCAAATTAAACAGTTCTAACATCATGGAGTTTGACTGATTCTTAAGCCCTGCATGGTTCTAGATAAAAGACACTGCTGTTAGATCATGTATTGACTAGCTCTTATGTCCCATTTTAATTTGTCTCTGGATGGCTAAGCTTTCTCCGACCTAATTTCTCACAGCAACCTTTTTGAGATTAGAGGACATTCTGCCCCTTGCTGAACTACTGATTCTTATATGGTGTTGTTGCAGGATCCTCTGCATGATGCTGGGATAACCTGCACTCCAGATCCATAGCTACTTTATTTCTTCCATGCCCCTTAGTGACTAACCATGTGCAGTGCGTCCTTTGGGCAGCAGAAGCTCAGTATGAAGGATGTGGCTAAGCTCTGTTGAATGTCATCAGCAGTTGCCCTCCAATGTACAATCCCAGTAACAAATTTTGAATTGTGGGCATGATGGTTACAGCAAGGTCTTTGAATGCTTTATAAAACTTGCATGCGATTGATCAGTCACTCAAGCCCAATGGACATAGAAACATTTGATCATATATTTTGTCTTCCAAATTAGGTGAAGCCTTGCAGTAAGAGACCAAAACTTTTGATTAAACTACTGCTTTTGGAAAGCTTTGTGTCAGTTACCATATAATAAAACATATAACAAAAGTGAGTTAAGGATGTTGTACCCGGGGTGGGGACCCCGAAAGAGACTACCGAAGGCCTGATGGCCAAAGGAGTCTGGAATGCAAGTGCAGGGTTTATTGAAAGTGGTATACAAACTGGCCAGCCAGTAGGGAGCCTGTCCACAGCACTCAATGACATAGCAGGGCTGGGAGGGACTCCTGAACAATGCAAGCATTTGGGTTTTAAAGGGGAAAACTGCAAAGCTTGTTGCAAGGGTATTGGAGTATGGGCCAATTTTTTGATTGGTTAGTCAAGGGGGAATTCTTGTTTAGTTATGATGGTTTGTTGGGGTAGGTTTTTGTCATTGGCTGCCCTAAGGGTTGGGACGTTCTGTGGTTTTTGGTGGGGGTGAGGCAGTTGGGGACTTTCCAGATATGGGCATGACTAGGACAGTTGGGGGTGAGTTGAGGGTCTCACAGGGAAGATACTATTATTTGCATATTTACTTCTCATACTTAAAAAAACCCTGCATATTACCTTAGTGTTTTAATGCATAACTATCTTTTTAAGTTTTTACTCTGAATGTGTTTTTGTTAACTTATATTTTATATTTAAGTATAATCAGTCTTGAAAACTAAAAATTATTCATGTTTGTACATATGTAAAAAAATTCCAGTTATCAATTTTACTATCATGGTTTTGAGTGTTTTAATTTACATAAAATAAATACGAACTTAAATTCATTCTTGGAAAACCTGTGCTTAGAGTTTTGTTATGTATTAGAATATATATTCGATGAGGAATTGACACACAACAAACTGTAAACATGTATTCCTTTTAATCCATACATGTTTGCCATCACACCTTAAGGTGGTGACGGTTTTATGATGGTTACACATGGGGAGTAGTGGTGGGTCATAGAACTGCAGATGTGAAAGCTCCACCCACATGTCCTGGATGTGTTTTCTCCAGTCAGTAGTAGTGACTTTGAAGCAGAAAAAAATATTGATTGATCATGCTATTGCCAAAGGGATATTAATATATTTCCTCTTCCCCCCCCCCAGCACACTGATTTATGTCAGTACATGGACAAACACCCTGGAGGACTTCATCCAGATAATGTAAAGGTACGAAAAGGGATTTTAAAGCCAAGGGTTCACATTTTTTATATGTATTTTTAATCCTAAGACAACATCTCTACAATCATCTTTTGTGTAAAGGGTATCAAATTAAAAAGAACCAGCTGTTATTTTAATTGGTGGATCTTATGCTGTTTTAACATTAGGTAGTTTTAGTATAGACATTTAGATTTTTTTCTGTACTTTGTGGTAGTATTTACATCATATATTTTATATAATAATGTCTGATAATTTCAGATTACTGGGTCAGAAGAGTATTTGTGGTGTATTAGGCAAGAGCATTTGTTTAAGTTTTACCAAAAATTATACAATTTATCTGTTTGTTCAGATATTTATTGTATCCTGAGATTTTTTTTCTTGATTTGAAGGATGTTTTTATGAAAAACTAAAGAAAGATCAGAAAAAATGACTAGAATTTTTTTTTGTTGTTTTGGTCCTAAATTGATAACTGTGTATTTTGGCCCTATTGCATGGATTCAATCAAATTACATGAGATTCCTGCTATACTTAAGATTTTTAATTATTTATATAATTAATGTTTTTAACATCTTACTAAAATAAAATATCAGTTTAAAACATAAAAAAGGAAGGAAGGAAGGAAGGGCCATACCATACCAGTAAATGAGAGATGGTAGATGGTGCTAGAATAACAATTTGAAAATTTTGATGCAAAATTATTTTCAACCTAGTATTACATATTACATCAAGTGAAAAATGAGGGTAAATTATAGTCCATTATAATTATAGCCCATTATAATGACAGCTTCAGAGACCTGGTTATTTCATTCAAGACCCACATTTCATAGAAAATAAACCTGGGAATTACTGAGATTGAGATATTTATTAAAGGACCTTGGCCCTTTGTTCAATGTTTATTTCCTATGCTACAAAGTTAAATTACTGCCATTAGCTATATTGGGACTTTATAAACAATTGTTCATATAAGTTTATTCCAGTTTTCATGTTGAAGATAATAATGGTCTCCAAAGTTACAAAACTTTAGAAACTAGACACAGTGAGTTTGAATTCTGTGTTCTGGCATCTGAATTTTAGATCATGGATGCTAACAGCCCCATTTCTTTAGGAGGCCACCCATGTACTTATATGTTGACTTTTCCTCACTGTGTGCTAAGAGATAAGTCACCCTTCCAGGATACATTTAGGTTTTACACTGCAGGTGAAATTATTCTCAAAGATGTGTGACATAGTGACAGATGTCCCATAGGTATTTCTGTTTGATATATTAACATTTGTTTTCATGTGGTGATATTTATTGTCACTAAATCTATGAATACAAAATGAAGAACATAAAAATTATATTTATTAAATTAACAACTGTTCATAATGTTGTGCTAGATATTAAAAGTAAATCAGTTGAGCAAAAAATAAGACATTGAAACAGTTCTACATTTTAATAAGTTTTGAAAATCAGGTGAAATAATGTTATCTATAATGAATACATCCTGGGCTGTCAAGAAGTGTCAAAACACACGTCCCAAACAGGCTTGATAACCTTCTTAGAATCACAGGATCCTGAAATGGAAGGACATCATCCCCTCTAAAATTTGTCTTCCACATTCGTGCTGTAACACATGTGACCACATTCACATGCAAATTTCTCACAATAAAATATTTAAATAAGTATACATTGAAAGGCTGTGTGATTTTAACTCATGTAATGCTCAGTGTTTGGCTAAACCTGTCAGACATCATCAAATGATGAGAAGATAATTATCAATACATATTATGGTTAAAAAAAGAAAAGTGAAATGATCACTTTTTTGCATACAGATTTGTCAGTTTTGACTGCTAGTTTTGTCAGTGTGCAGCTTGGTAATATGTAGAAATGTTTCAAACATTTACTTTACATTCACATATTTTCTTTGTTTTCATTTCATAATACTTGTTTATTATAAAATGTCAGTGTCAGTGTAGGGAAATGGCTCCATGGCTAAAAACCCTTGCCACGAAGCCCAAAGACCTGAGTTCTATGCCTAGGACCCACTTGGTACAAGGAGAAAGCAAACTCCCACAGGTTGTCCCTTAACACACAATGCCACACCCTATTAATATACACACTAATAGTATAATTGATAAAGTCAATGCTTTTGTGAGTTGAGGGGCTTTTTAAGTTTGATTTGGGCAGAACTTCAAATATACAATAGATAGAAAGGAAGAGCAACTGAAATGCTCTGTGGCTTCTGACTCCGCAGGAGCATCAGAAACATTTTCAGTTAATTTCATACTAATTTTGGACAAAATATTTGTGGAAGTTTTATTATTTTTGTGCATCATTCCTGTGGAGTCCTGGAATAAGCTCAAGAAAATTCGTCCATGTTAACTAAATCTTTAGCCACGCTGCTACTTTAATTGCCTACAGAATGTGTGCATTATTGATATGTCATTCGGAAATAAATATTAACACTTAACTAATATTTCATTTCTAAGAATTATATAAATTATTTACAAATGAGTAATTTCAGCAATTAGTAACTTAGAGGATGATTTAAAACCTGATGTAAAAGCCTGAGGACACAGTCTTATTATAAATATTCATAATGATTAAAGACATAGCAAATCATTCATTTCTATAACATGAAAATTGGCATCTAGGAACCTGATCTTGGAGACCACTTATTTTTCCCCATTCTATATAATATCTGATTTAAAGCATATTAGAGTTTGCTCATATTTGGTACACAAAACATATCAATTTGTGATCTTATACCTACTAGTGAGTTGTAGATTGCCTCTTGAATTTCTTTAAACAGTGAAGCAGTTTAAATGCCTCTCCATACAGGTTCTATATATTTAAAAATTAATAAACCTGAAAGACTAGAAATTAAAGTTGGAAAAAAAAGAAAAGATTAACTGATCCTGTCTGTAGGTGACAGACATAGATGTAGATGATTGCATTGCATTATCATGATGAGATTAAGTCTTCCTGTGTTTTATGTAATGTATTTCCATTTCTGTGGTATAATGACTTTTCTAGATGATTCTTTGAAAAATTATATTTCCCACTGGAGAAAAAAAACCCTGGAAATGGCCAGAGTAATTTTGAATGCCTTGCTTTATTCTCAAAGTATCTACAATTCTGTTGGTATAAAAACTAATTCCTGATTTTATTTTCAGTTAAACTATGAGGCTTATTATAGTTGAAAAGTTGCTTTTTTTGTACTTCAGAAAACAAGCAAGTGTATAACAAATAAAATAATGTTATGCCAAATTAAGATTTTTTTAAGGTTTATTTATTATGTATACAATATACAGAAGAAGGTACCAGATCTCATTATAGATAGTTGTGAGCCACCATGTTGTTGCTGGGAATTGAACTTAGGACCTCTGGAAGAACAGTCAGTGCTCTTAACTTCTGAGCCATCTCTCCAGCCCCCAAAATTAAGATTTTCTTTACAGATGACACTGAGAATTGATTCCTAAATGAGGCTTTCTAATGTTTAGAGAGAAAAGTAAATGGCACCTGATTTTCTTTACAGTCTTCATTAGTGCCCTCCTTGAGCTAGTAATGATGCCCTCTGATGCATTGCCAAGGATATTGCAGAGCTCTTCCAAATTCTGTATGTTAGGAAATATGATTTATTCATGAGGCCAATAAATAGTGTTATTTTTTAAATTTATTCTTTATTAGTGCCTAACCAGAAAGCTCCTGAAATTTTTTGTCCTGTTTTTGTTATAAGATGTAATATTTTCTATTTAGAAATTAAAAGATTGATAATAAAATTGTGTATATCAGTCCATATTCTATTAGGCACACAAGGGGTAGCTAAGAAATGAATTTTATGATTAATATGGGGGGCAACATTCAGTGGAATCATTTGCTGCTATACTTGTTAACAGCCTGGATCTGACAGAGAAATTGAGGCCAGCTAATTAAATAGTACACTCTTCAGTTGCAGTGTTTTAAATCTCAAATTTAAAGGATGGTAGAATGTAGTGGAGGGAGAAGCCCCCAAATGGAAGTCCCATTGGGAACATGGAGATGTCATCCTAGGTTCAGACTTTAAGCCAGCTCACTCTCCCTGCCTCTTTTTCTGCACGTTACACTAGTGTTTTGTGTTTATAAAGATGCCCATAAGAAAAATCAGTAGGTGCAGTAGTCTTCCACCCTGTATGTAGGACTTTTCTGATTGTCTTGGCTAAGCATGACTTTTGTGCAACAAGCTGGGAAAGCTCATAGGTGTGTAAATTTTTATTACTTCTATTATTTATTAATCTTTTAGGCTATATATTCATCTCTTTCTAAAACTAATATTACTCTTCTTTATTTATATCAAGATATTTCATGCTGCTTTAGTCATTAAGATGTTGTTATACACACAGAAATCACTGAAATATAAATGCTCGTTCATTTTCATTGTGTGAGAAAAAAATTCTGCTATGTTTTTTAAGTTTGGAGTGTTAGCATTTTTTTAAATATTTATTTTTATTCTTTATGTGAATTGCTGTTTTGCCTGCACGTGTAACTGTGTAAGGGTGTCAGATCTTGAAATTACAGACAGTTGTTAGCTGCCATGTGGATGCTGGGAATCGAACTCAGGTCCTCTGGAAGATCAGTTGGTGCTCTTAACCACTGAGCCATCTCTCCAGCCTGGAGTGCTTAGCATTTTTATTTATCAGAATCCTTGTATTCTGATCATCTTCATGTCATCTTGACACAAGGTACAATCATTTGGTAACATTTCTCAATTGAAGAAATGCCTTTATAAGCTTGTCCTATATGCAAGCTTGTCCAACTCCTTGTTTAACAATTGATGTGGGAAGGTTCAGCTACTGTTTTCTATGCTGCTGCTCCTTGGATTGTGTGAGAAAGAAGGCTGAGCAAGCCATGAGTGAGCAATCCAATAAACATTTCTCCGTGTTTCTGCTTTGAGTTCTTGCTCTGATTTCCTTTCATTGTGATATGTAACTGTTAACTGAAATAAGCCATGATCAACCCAAGTTAATTTTGGTCATGGTGTGCTATTACAGCAATAGAAAGCATAATGAAGACCCATGGATTTCTGTGCATTTTTCATCAGATATTGCCTAGTAACTTCTAGAAGCACATTTAATTTATCAGGTCTGTTTATTTAGAACTTTTCAGAAAGCAGACCTAGCTTGCAAATCTATTTGACTTGCCTTGAGACTTCTAGTTCTGAATCTTGCACCTTCAACTTGTTCCATCTGGTCATTTTTGTCTACAAGCATTGTCTTACATGGTGTCTACCATTACTGAATTGTGAAGGAAAGTGCACTGGATGGCTGATGAGTCTAACTTTCTGTTTTTTTCTATTTTTCTTTCTTTATTTTTTTCTATATCTATGACTGCTCCCCATCTCTTCTCTCCTCCCAGTCCTTCCCAGTCCTCTCTCAGTTTCTCCCCACCACATTCCCCCAATCTATTTACCAAGTCCCAAGGTAGGTCACTTGAGTCTGGTATATCCAGTTGAGATAGGTCCAAGTCCTTCATTCCGGTATTAAGGCTGGGTTAGGTGTTCCTCTGTAGAGAATGGGCTCTGAGATGTCAGTTTATGCACCAGGAACATAGTCTGATCCTAGTGCAAGATGCTCCACAAACTGCCCATGCCATTCTACAGTCATCTACCTTTAAAGGGTTTAGTTCCTTTCCCTGAAGGTTCATCACCAATTGTTTCTGAGTCAGTGAGCTCCTGCTTGGGTCAGCTGTCTCTGTGCATCTCCTCCTCATGATCCTAATCTTTTTGCTCATACACACTCTCCCTTTTCTTCAGCTGGACCAGAAGCTTAACCTGGTGCTTAGCTAAATCAATAGTGGTTCCCTCTATTAAGATATTAATTTATTTTTCTCCCTCTATGTTGTTCCTCTCATTCAACTATCTCCTTCTCTCATGATTTGTTCCCACCTCCCCTTGCTCACTCCCCAATATGATTCCAATTTACTCAGGAGATTTTCTCTATTTCTCCTTCCCATAGTGATCCCTAGATGTCTCTCTTAAGTTCCATCTGTTACCTAGCTGTTCAGGGATTGTGGTTTGCAGCCTGGTTATTCTTTGCTTACTGTTTAAAATCCAATTATGAATGAGCACATACCATGTCTATCTTTCTGGGCCTACGTTACCTCACTTGGGTTGATACTCTCCAACTCCATCCATTTGCCTGAAAATTTTTTGTATTTTTTTTTTCTGCTGAGTAGTACTACATTGTGTAAATGTACCACAATTTGTTAATTCATTCTTCACTTGAGGGACATCTAGATTGTTTCCAGGTTCTTGCTACTATGAATAATGCTGCTATGAACATAGTTGAGCTAATGCCTTTGGAGTGCAAATGTGCATTCTTTGGGTATATTGCTGGATCCTTGGGGAGATTGATTTCCAGTTTTCTGGGGAACCACCATACTGATTTCCAAAGTGACTGTACAATGGAATGGTGTTCCCCTTGTTCCACATCCCCTCCAGCATAGGCTGTCATCTGTGTTTTTGATCTTAGCATTCTGACAGGTGTAAGATGGTATCTCAGAGTTGTTTTGATTTGCATTTCTCAGATTTTCAATTTATAGCAGTACTTTTATCTTCATAAATTTGTTTTTTTCTTTTTTATTATGAATAAAGTCATATTTTTTAATCTGTGTATATCTTTGTTCAAGTTCCCTTCCCCCTTCCACCCCTCCAGTCACTCTCTCTTCTCCACATCTCTTTATCTCCTCCCCAGCAATGGCCGGAGGTCCCAAGGTTCCAAGGTAGCTTAGTTCAGCACCCACTCCTGGCAGATCTGCTTTCCCCACCCCAACATCAAGACTGGGTCAGATGTTTCTTTTAGAGGGAGTAAGATCCAAGGTGCCAATCCAAAGTGTTTCAGATCTCAAGCTGTTCGTTGTTTTTGGTTTGCAGCTTGGACTTTTAAGGCCATTTCCTTCTGCTTCTTTTACATTGTCATGCTCAGGTCTTGTTGTACAACCACTAGATTCTGCTGGTGCCACCTTGTTCTTTATGTTGTTATATGTATTCTTGCAGTGACATCTGCTCATTGCTTCCTTGGATCACTGAAGAATTTGTCTGTGTCTCAGGGAGCTAATTTTGGTACAGTCTGTTCTGGGTGTGTCTGTGTCTCAGGAAACCTCTCTTGGTCCAATGTGAGTTCTTGATCCACTTGGAGGTAATTTACTCTGTGTCACAGTGACCCCTCTTAATCTAGTAGGTACTGACACACTGTGCATCTCAGGTGGCCACTTTTGATTCAGTAGGTGCTGAGGAAGTGAGGGTTGCAGATAGGTGGTCTTAATTCAATAATAACTGAGGAACTTTTGTCAGGTGGGTGCAGAGGATCTGTGGGTCTCATGTTGCCACTGGGGTTGCCAGGTGATGGGGTGGGTTAAGGGGTGGAGTGCAGTTTTGTAGCTGGGGTTGTTCAGTGAACTGGATTTTACCAAGGCTTCTGGCTTGCAGGAGTTTTCCCTGATGGCCTGGATTTAGGTCAGAGATGAGCAGGGTGGACTTCCAAGGGCTGTGTCCTGGGGCCAGGGTTCCAGAGATCGGAATCTCTGCCTCAGCCCAACTTTCAAATAAAATGAAAGCAGTTATTCACACAAGAGCTTGCCACATAACTCAAACTCTTGGGTTTAAAAACTATTCTTGTGTAGAAAGCTACTATCTTTGGGAAAAAACTTATTAGTGTTTCAGTTCTTTAGAAATGTAAATTATTTTATATTATCTATGAATTCTTAAACATGTTATCTATTTTTCTCAAAAGACTAGAACTATAACAAAAAAGTAGAGGGTAAAGTAGACAAACACACAGGGGATGGAAATGTGGTTAGTTTCTTCTACCATGTGTGTTTACTAACAGCTGGATATAGAGGAGTGCACTGCAGAAAATGTGTCCAGGTGGCCTAATGCACTGACATGGATCCCTGTGTATTTCATTGTCTAAACAGTGCAATACATGCTTTCAAGTACACAGGGAGTTTTCATCTGGGAATAACCAGTGCTTTACATTATTAAATAGCTAGTTTTTAAAAATTTCTCACTTGTTATTCTAATATAACTTTCTTAGTATTGCTTAAAATCTGACACATCAAATTGCAGTGATGCTTTGTAAAATAAAACTATTTGGACATAATTGAGTGTATTATATTAAAAATTATGAGTCAATGTTTTTGTTAGAGTTTTGAAACTTCATTAAGTGGAATGAGTCCTGATGAGTCATTCAGGAGATTCTCCCCACTGAAGAAATGGCTTCAGAAGAAAAATATCTGATATAAGTTATAAAATGTTTTGTCAATGTTTCTAGTTATTTTTCTAGAAAGATGGATATGTAGCAACACCTAGAACAATGTGCAACATAATAAAGTCTCAGTAAGTGGTTAAAACTACAGTCATTTTCTTTAGTGTCTGATCCATTGTTATTTATAGAGTTGTGAAATGATATAATTTAATGGTTCAAATGGCCGTTGATGGTAAAATCCAGGATTCAAGCAGTATTTCATAAAACGAGAAACCTAAGACACAGAAATGTTAAACAGTCTCTAGATGACTGCAAAGTAGATTACCTTTTTCTGTAGGAAAACACTGGCATGCCATGGGGTGTTCACTATTGCCTATAGCTCTTATATAATTATATATAATCCCTAAGAGACCATAAACTTACTTCTTAGAGAAAATTTTTCATGCCTTGGATTTGCCATGCTTAATCCTGTATTAAGGAGAATCTTGTATATTAAAAAATTCTTGTATTTCTGATTATTCATAGAACCCAATGACTTTAGTCAGTAAGATAAAGTGCATCTGAAATAACAATTTGCACACTGTTGTGATTACTTATAAAGCTTGTTGCTTTGTCTCTAATATGTCTGAAGAATAAATATAGCATATTAAGTTAAAAAATGTGTACCTTTACAAAGTCATTTTCAAAGTTATGACTAAAACACCTGCTTTTTTCTTCTAAAATTTGTTTGACAAGTTTGAGAAAGGAATAATACAAGTGTTAAAAGACACTTGTAAATGAAATTTGTTAAATTTCAATCTCCCCCTTTTTATCCATGTTAGGTGGTTATATGTGCTAATTAGGATGACAAGATGTATGGGCTAGAGGCCTGGTCCTGACAGAGTGTCCCTGTTCATCACATCATGGTTTACTCCCTGTCCCGTTGGTATTTCCTTTACAGAAATTGAGCATACTCATACTGGGGTGAAAACCTTCAGAGAATGTGATGCTGGGTTTTGAAGAATCTTTTTAGAAATATTAATTGGATATTCTACGAAATTCATAGTAAGCATCAGAAGTATGTATGGCTTACTATGTTAGAGATAATGTGATGTGGTGCAAAAGCATTGTGAGAACTTTGAGGGGATTTGGTTTGGACTTTCCCTTTTTGTATTTTTTTTATCAGAAATGCAGACTTTGCGATCAAAGGGATTAAATGATACATATAACATTACCTGGAGCAACCTTAGCAGAAAGTTTTTATTCATTTTTATTTTTGTGTGGTTTAACTGACCTTTATTCATAGCTAAACTGATCTGTTTTTTTCTCTTGGCCTGTGTGGTCATCCTGGTGGGCCTTTCCCTGTACCATCCTGTTGTTTGTAGAAGGCTAAGTGGCAAGAGAGAGCTTGATTGTGTTATGGTTTATGTGACATCTAACAGACCTGGCATTTCAAGAAACCTAAATGAGAAAGTTAGGTCTTTGCCTATTGTGTATAAGGAGAAATTACCCACAACTGAGTTTCTTCTGTATTGCAGCACCTAGGCTCTCCTGCTTAGCTCACCAAAGGACCAAGTTCTTAGTGCTTCCCTCCCTGCCTACCAGGCCATAGACCGTTAGCCACTGTAAGATGCTATTTGCAAAACATCTGCTTTCCTCTTGCCCTTTCTGTTTGCCCTCCCTCCCATTCTCTTCTCGCCTTTCCCTTCTCTTCCTTCCCTTTCCTCACCCCTGTACTCTGTCTCCCTATTTCCTTTTCTCCTTTCTCTCATTTGTTGGACAAGGTCTCAGGATACAGCTCAGGCTGGCCTGGACTTCACCATCCCCATGCTCCATCTGTGTGCCGAGATGACAGATGCGTACTTACACACCCCAACTCTGATCGAGTTTGCTTTTGTCATCCTGACACACTTAACATTTATGACACTTGGTTGGAGATTTTATAAGTTTGTATATTATCTTCTTTTGTATGTTCTGAATTTATATTATACTTGTGGCTATGGCCTCAAGCTTTCTCCTCAGAATAGCAACAGTTTATCACACCATTATTTCAGTTTCTGTGATCAGGGAATAAATAGCCTGACTCCCTATTTGTTTCCAGAGTAGCGAATTTCCTGAGTTGTTTTCTTTGCAGAGTTAGTTCTTTTACTTCTTTGTTGCTAGGTGCGACTGTCCTGTACCTTCAGGATGCTGAGTTTGAGCTGGGGTATGAGGGCCTCTCAAATTGCAGGGACCTGTCCATGTGACTACTAGTATGTTTTCACATGATGGTACCTGGCAATGTAGAGATTTGCTCTGTCTTGATGTTATGTACTTTGGGGGGTCATGTTAGGCCCCCAAATTCTAGAGCTTTTGTGCATTTAAAGCTGAGTGTGTGATCTCATTCTTCCCTAATACTGGTTTTAATCTTCTTCACCATGATATCCTAGCACAAGGATTATTTATTTTCACTAGTTCCTGGCTGTATCAGAAGATGAATCCTTTGATCCTGTTTAACCTGCCTACTTCTGTTCTAATCTGCTTGAGAATCCTATTCTAGGACTTTCTATCTATGACCTTTTTTATCTGTTTCTATTCAGATGTCTCCAAATTCATTTGGTAATACCATTAGTGGTAGATTATTGCCAACTGTGTATCCAGTTTATGATGAGGCAGAAGAGATACAGTCTGTGGAATCTGGGGTAAAATCTGTATTATGAATGAAGTGTTCCCAAACTATATTGGGGGTATAGAGTAGGAGCACTTTATCCAGAGCAGAGAGGCTGGGGAGGTGGTGGCACAGAAGTCAGGGAAAGCATCAGAGACCAGGGTGCAGGTTTGGAAACAGCATGCCTGTGAGTATTGTGTGGCAAGTTTTTGTTTGTTTGTTTGTTTGTTTATAGCCAGGGAATAAGAAATTGTAGTGACTGAGCACCTGACTGAAACCAGACTTCAATTAATTGGGTTTAGAGGCAATGTTCAGGTACTATTCTTTCAGTTTGGGGAAGAACCTTTTATATCATCATTCCTCCATATGTTGATCCTTGTCTATGGCTCCTGTACTAGGTTAATTAAGGGAATCAATTTGTTATAAAGCTTGTTGGTTTGTGCCTTGTCTCTTCCACTTAATTGCTGAGAAGTCTTGGGAAGCTACACTGTTTCCTCTTCCTTGGGATGAGGATAATGATAGTGTGTACTTTGTTTTCTTCCTATCCATTTGAAAGCATTGCCAAAAATAATCAGCCCATCCTCAGTCCTATAGATACTAACCAATGCTTAGCATCTTAGGGAAAGCCAAATTTTTCTTAAAAATATTTATTTCTATAATTTAGCATATGTATCGCTTAAAAGCTTTCTAAACTTAACACATTTTAATTCATTTACTTGTCTTTCTTCTTAACTGAAGAACTAAGAAATTGCATAGAAATCATAAGCCTTATCAAAACAGACTTGTGGATCAATGGAATAGAATTGAGGATCCAGACATTAACCCAAAAACCTATGAACACCTGATCTTTGACAAAGAGGCCCAAAACATTCAATGGAAAAAAGATAGTATATTTAACAAATGGTGCTGGCATGGCTGGATGGAAGTGTGTAGAAAAATGCAAATAGATCCGAGCCTGCCACCCTGCACAAAACTCAAATCCAAGTGGATCAAAGACCTCAACATAAACCCAGCCACTTTGAACTTGATAGAAAAGAAAGTGGGAAATACACTTCTATGAATTGGCACAGGCGACCACTTCCTAAATATAGCACAGACACTAAGACCAACAATCCATAAGTGGGATTTCCTGAAGCTAAGAAGCTTCTGTAAAGCCAAGGACACTGTCAATAGGACAAAACGACAGCCTACAGAATGGGAAAAGATTTTCACCAACCCTACAAGTGATAGAGGACTGATCTCTAAGATATATAAAGAGCGCAAGAATCTAGAGCCCAAAACCTTGAATAACTCAATCAAAAAATGGGGTACAGATCTAAAAAGGGAATTATCAGCAGAGGAATTATGAATGGCTGAAAGGCACCTGAAAAAGTGCTCATCATCTTTAGCCATCAGAGAAATGCAAATCAAAACAACTTTGAGATACCACCTAACACCTGTTAGATTGGCTAAGATAAAAGGCACAGATGACATCCTATGTTGGAGAGGATGCGGAGCATGGGGAACACTCCTCCATTTTTGGTGGGAGTGTAAACTTGTTCAGCCCCTTTGGAATGCAATATGGCGGTTTCTCAGAAAATTGAGAATCAATATCCCCAAGGACCCAGCAATACCACTTCTGGGTGTATACCCTAAAGATGCACAGTCATACTCCAAAAGTATTAGCTCAACTATGTTCATAGCAGCATTATTTGTAATAGCAAGAACCTGGAAACAATCTAGATGTCTCTCAACGGAAGAATGGATTAACAAACTGTGGTACATCTACACAATGGAATACTACTCAGCAGTAAGTAAAAATGATATCCTAAAATCTGCTGGCAAATGGATGGATTTGGAGAATATCCTCCTGAGCGAGGTATTACAAACTCAGAAAGATAAGCAGGGGATGTACTCACTCATTAGTGGTCTCTAAACAAACTAACAAGAAAAAAAGCAAAGCATGCCCAAGCTGCAAACCACAACCACTAAACAGCTTGGGGTCAGAAACACCCTGGACTGACCCTTCAGATCCCACTCCACCTAGAGGAACACCTGACTCATTCTTGAGGGAGGAGGGACAAAACTGGATTTGCCAGGAGTGGAGACTGAACTAAGCAATATTGCATCAGGGAGGGGATGGGGAGTTGTGGAGAAAGAAAAAAGGACCTGATGTGGCGGGAGGGGGAAGGGACCTTGAATGAGGATATACAGGGATAGAAAAGAAAAAATCCAGAGGGAAAGCTGAACACAAAGTAATATTATGTGTAGCAAATTATTTGCATTATCACCCTTGATAAGTCATGGTTATGATTTTTATTTTCTTTATGGTTATTGTTAACTTATCAGCATTTTGTTTTTCTAGATAAATACAAAATAATAAAAAAAAAGAAATCATAAACCTTAATTGCATCCTAGGATAAAGAGGGATTGGAAGTTATTAATGGTGCTAGTGTTCATAAACTCTTTCCATCTTCTACATATAAAGAATTAAGAGGAGGCACATTCTGGAAAGATGATTGTTTTCTGGAGTTTTAAGCCTGAGTTTTCATCTATTGTTATCTCAGAGTAGATGTCCACATCTGTCTACTTGCACTCTGGAAATAGTGATCCAGGGCTTTCTCTTGTCTATGCATAGTTATCACTACAAAGATTTTTTTGAAGTGAACTAATTAATTATACTGTCATTTCATCAGGCAAGTGTACTTGGATTTCATTGCTCTGATTAGTGGGGAGCATTTCAGAAATGTTAGCTCCCAATGTCCTCAAGGAGTTGCTAAACATTTACACCTGAATCTTTCAGAGTAGTTTGAGCTTTGGTTTTTTTAATTCATGTTATATCTCCTTGGCAGAACCTTTTGTTAATAGCTGGATTCATGAGCAGGATAGAGTTGGCACATGTAAAAGCACAGTGGTTTTATTTTTGTTTTCAGAGACTGATTGTTTAAATACTAGGTAAATGAGAGTGACTTCGGCAAGTAAACAATTTGAAACTGCCTTCTTCACAAGCAGGGCTTTGGGATACTGAGTGAAATCATACTTTTGTTACCAAAATAGAAGCATTCACTTGATATAAAACTCCATAGGGAAGGCCACTAGTCATTTTAAGCATTATTTGTCAGTCTGAAACTATTGCTTTTGAATCTCTCCTAGGCTAGGTCAACTTTGCAATTAGTCTCCACTAATTCCATCTATCTTCAGGCAATAGCTAGTCCTACAGCCCTATGTGCAACGGCAGCCTGACCACAATTTGCTATTAATTGGACCATGAGACTGTTTTGTTTTCATTGTCCCAAGTCATCTTATTTTTTCATTTCTTAAAGCATGTTAGTGGGGGGACCCATGGATACCATATTCTTGTCATTTCTATAGAATCAAATAAGAATAATTATTTATATAAATATTTTATCTTTTATCATGTTATAGAAAGTTTTTCTCTCTTAGACATCACTTCAGTTTAGAGAGATTGATACTGTAAGCCTGTTATCTCCTTATTGTTCACATTTTCTGTCATTTATAGAATGTAGATTAGGGCTATCTCTGTGGCTGTATGAGCATCTCCATTGATAGCATGAAGTTTTAAAAATTTTCTGTCTTACTTCTTAGTGGATTAGTGGTTGATATGCTAAGACTGCACAAGAATTTTGCTTACGAAGTGGTAGGCAGTTTAGAGGGGCTGCCCTCTCACCATTGTATTTGGCAGACTGTATAGATAAACTGTTATTTATCTGAATTTGGATTTTAACCCTCATCTCCCTCCTGTCTTTTCAGTTGTTTTTATTTCAGTTGCTCCGAGGACTGTCGTACATACACCAGCGGTACATTCTGCACAGAGACCTGAAACCTCAGAACCTCCTCATCAGTGACACGGGGGAGTTAAAGCTGGCAGATTTCGGTAGGAAAGCAGTGAATTAGCAGTTTGTCCCACTGTGAGAACACCGGGCAGATGGTGGCACTGACTTTGTTTAGGTGCTGTTCTTCTGTCAGTGTGCATCATGGTAATTTTTTTTTCTGGAACAAACAGATTATTTTCATCTCTTGAAAAATGATGAAGTAAAACCTATGAATTGGTGTATTTCTTTACAGTAGAAGGCTCTTTACTAGTCTTCCATACATAATCACAAGTTTTTCACATGTGACGCCAAACAAAATTTCAGTAAAATTTTGAACATAAAATATACTTAAGGAACCCTTTTTTTCTTAATACTTATTATGATAGTATAGCCTCTCAGAACTTTAAGAAGTCTAAACATTTTATTAAACTTTAAGAACAATGAAGTGAAATGTTGGTACCATTTTTTGGGATCCTGGGCTGGACAGTGTTCCAAAGTGTATGTCACTCTAAGGGCATATAGTGCAGGAATCTAGTATAACTTTACCAGAAGTGACTGTGACTTTGAGCATTCCTCATGGCATTGTAAATGCAAATGCTTACTTAAATTCTAGGTCCTGAGCAGGTGTCTTAAAAGGTATTCTTAGAAACTTGAAGTGTGACTTTTCACATCTTTGCTAATCCAAAGGAAGCAAGACTGGTCTCACTCCCTCTGGTAAAGTGGCTCCCAGGTTCCCAGCAGTGAGGGACACAATGGCATTGTGAGGTGTTGACACTCCACTGACTCAATTATTTTAAAAAAAACATTCTATTTAGATTCGAAATTTGTTCCATTAAGAATGGAATAAGAATATTACCCTTGGGAGGTTGAGACAATCTTTTGAGGAAAATAATTATTTTTATTTTCTACTCCAACCCCTAATAAATAAAAGAAAAAAGAGATCAGTTGTTTATTTCATGGTCAGGTAGTTGAGTGCCATCAGGCACAATTACTCTGCTGAGTCTTATGTGTTCCTTTATTTCAAAGAGAAAATGAAGCAAAAGTCAGCATAATTAGTGATGTATGTTTAAAACACATTTTTCCTTTATTTTTTTATTTTTTTAGAAAATGAAGTCCTTTTTTTCCCATGTATCCTCTTGCTCCTCCTCCCAATTCCTCCCTGTCTGCCTTCAGCCTCCCTCCTCCCCATCCCTCCATTCCCTCCCCCCAAAAGGCAAGAAGTCCCAAGGTGGATCAGCTCAGCATCCACTCCAGGCAGGTCCGATTTCCTCACCCTTATGCCATGACTGAGTTAGGTGTTCCTCTGGAGAGAATGGACTCCGAAAACAATTTGAAGAAAATTCTAACTTGTTTTTTTTAGAACTTTTTTAGGGCAGTTCGTTTCATAATTAAACCTAATTAATTTTGAAAGTATATTTGACCAATCTTTTTAAAACTTGAGAAAAAAGATACATTCAAAATTAAGAAAGGCCCATGCCATCTTTAATAACTAGTACGTAAAACGTCAAAATGAATGATTTGAAATAGTGGTTGATGGATTTACTCTGCAAATTTGTCAACCAAGTCATCTGTGTCTTGTATACTTGTCTGCAGTAAAAATATCAACGTCTTGCAGATGTTCATCCCTGGGCTGGATGTAAGCAGTGTCTCTTCAATGGTGTGCCTTGCTTATCTGACTTTATGTATGAATGACATGGCTATGGGCATCCGTGCTGTGCAGCTGAAACAAAGGAGCACTTTGCCTGATACATGATGAAGAAAACAGCCCAGATTGAGTGTTGTTTCTTCTGAATATTGACTCCAGTCTTTGGAAGCATCTTCATTATTGAATCCTACGGACATTTGATCTGCAGCAATTGACACTAAATTGCTGTTAGGACAGAACAGTGACTCTCATTCAGTTCAGTTCTTTCTAATAGCAATGATTGCCCTTTTTACATTTCGTCAAGTGCTTTTATAGCTCATTATTTTATTCTTTATGAAGACAACAGTACTATTCTAATTTCTCTGTTTCTAATGGGACAGCATTGATACATGCTTGCCAATATTAGCTCAATTTGGGCATCAAAAGGAACAATATTGTAAATGAGCATTTCTGCTGAGTCTGCAGGGTAAAAGAATAATTCATCCTGAAATAATCTTATAAGATACTTTGATTGCTTTCATATGTTTCAAGTTACATGAACAATCTTCATACAGTGCCAAGTTACATTATGATCAGTGATCTTATAAATGTAAAATTATAACTAAATCAATTTTGTAGTCAACTTACCACTAATTTATAACAATTGAATAGCCACCATTGGTATCTTTGAACTTTTCCTGTGTTAACCTTTAAATTACCAATTAGAATCAGTGATTTTAAATTCAATTATAGTATCAAATTACTTAGAACTGTACCCAAATATAAACATTTTGATTGCAAACTTAAATTTTTGAATCACTAAAGGAAGGGAAGAATAAACATATCATTGCTGTGGGACTATGCTCTTTGACACTGACTATGTTTGTCATTGTAGTAAATATTGGTTTAATAAAACATTGATTGGTCCAGAAGCTAGACAGGAGGAAGAGGTGGACAACCAGACTAAGAGAATTCTGGGAGGCTGAAGAGAGAGCAGAGATGCCAGCTGGCACAGAGGTAGCAAGACCAGAATGCTGCAATGAGAAAAGGTAGCATGGGTTTGATTAAGAGTAATAGGTAGTCAGCAATGAACCCGAACCATAGGCCAAACAGCTTGTTAATATTAGAATTTGTGTGATTATTTGGGACTGCTGGTTCAGACCTCAGGGTTAGACCTTGTCAGAAACTTCTCACTACATATCATTTTCTTTTTTTACCCACTAGCTCTAAAGGTTTATCAAGAAATTAACCTACAAACTCTATAAAGAGTTAGCTATGAATTAAACACACTAATGTTGAAGGAACAAAACCGTTCCCATTTGCCTTCACTGTGTTTTCTTTGCCATAGGTGACGATTTTTTTTGTAGAAATCAGGAAGATATTTTAATCATTTTTCTAAATAGCACTATAATATAAGGCAGGATATTCATCATAGTTTATTTCTACTTTTCTCTTCCTCCCTGCACGTTCCTTTGTCTCATCCCAACCCATAGGCACTGTCAATGCTGCTGAGAAATTATTTCTACCAGAAAATGTTGGTGGGGAGATCTGAATGAGGAGGTATAAATGGTTTTGTCGAGAAATACAAGTACATAATTTATTTTGATAACAAAATTTGCTAGATTTGCTAGAAGAGGATTAAAGGCCAGAATTGAGTATAAAAATACTTTAAATGAACGTTTTTAATTCTTGTATCAGTTGGAGGCAGAATAAGGCAATTTACTCAGTAATTTGGGTGACTGTTATCTCCTTTGATAACTTTGGATGCTTGTGTATTTTAAACTTAAAATTAAAATAAAAAAATGTTATTTTTTTTTAAAAAAAATAGTTTTAGAAAATGGAGTGTAGCCCAGTTGTTAGAGTGCTTGGCTAACATGTACAAAGCCCTAGGTTTAATCCTCAGTACTTCATAAAGCAGGCAAGGAGCAGATACCTGTATTCCCAAGTGGAGGCAAGAGATTCAGAAGTTCATGGCCATCCTGGTCTACATAGTCATTTTGAGGCCAACCTACATACATGAATTTTTTTTTCACAGAACAAAGTATCTTAAAAATAAAACAAAAATATTTACTTGTTCAAATTTACTTAAAGAATAAGGTATATGTGTGTATCCCTCTCCCCTGCTCCCTCCTTCCATGGGAATAAAAACACAAATTAGCTAATGATTTTAGTCTCTTGACCTTTTTGAACTCAAAGTAAAATGTACCATAACATTTTCTGGATTTATTAAGGACAGAGTTTAGTCCCTCTTGAACATTAATTTAGAGACTGTTGTGTCAGACTTTTATTGCTCTGTGATCAATTACTATAAATAACCTATCTAAGAAGGCAAACATTATTGTGTTTCAGTTTCTGTAGGGTAAGGACCCAGGCATGGCTTAGTTGGGGTGTTTGATTGACAAGCTGCCGTCAATCAGGGTCTTCAGACTCGGGAAGTAGCTGATCTCCAACTTTCTTGGTTGATGACAGTTTTTGCTCTGAGTGCTTCTGTGAGGGAGACAGTACTCCAGTCACAGCCAGGTTCAACTGATACCAGCAAATCAGAGACTGAGGCTGAGAGAACAAACCATAGATGACTTGTTATCTCCTCTGAACAGACTGAATTTCACAGTCAAGACTGACCAGCAAAGACTAAGGCTCAGTTATTAAGAGTTGTCCTTCTTCCAGGCACCTCACTTTCTGGCAAGGTTGTCAGCCCCAAAGCTAGACTCATTTAGCAGTAGAATTTAGTTAAAATAAAATATGATAGCAAGAAAGAGAAGACATGTTTGTTTTAACTGTGACACTAATCAGCTGAGTGACCTAAGACAAGTCATTCAACAAGCTTGATTTCTAGAAATTAAAAAGATTTCAATTATCTCTAAGTTTGAAGTTCTGAGTTATTATATTTTGAAATGTTTCTTAAAATCTTTTTCTTGTGTTAGGACAACAGCTCAGTAAAGCATTTGATTTCCAAGTATGAGTAATTGAGTTTAGATTCCTAGAGGCCAGGGAAGATGCTAGGCAAGATGATGTGCACTTATAACTGATGGCTGACTGAACACAGTTAGCTCTCTGGAGTTCACTGGCCAGTCAACCTTGCCTAAGTAAAAAGGCTCTGTGAAAGATCCTGTTTCAAGCAAAAGATGGAAGAAACGTGAGGAAAGATATCTCTGACCTCTATTTACATGGGCACACATGTGGATGTACACATCTGCACCCACATTCACTTTATATGTATATATGCACATGTATACGCACACATACAACTACACTTGAAAAATTGTCTCTAAAATGAGCTTATTCCATTGCCTACCAGATGTATATACATTATACATTTTCTGGTCATTTCCTCAAGTGTGTTTTTGCCAACTGCAAAGTACTTTTGCAGTGACCAAGAGAAAATGGAAGAAATATGACAAATATAGATTTATTGTGACTGCCAGCTTCATTTGGGATGAAGATTTCTGTATTTTCAGTGACATTTTTCTAGTCCATTTTTGTGTTGCTATAACAGAATACTCAAAGTGTGCCATTCAGGAAGAACAGACATTTACTTCTTTGTAGATGTAGGGTTAAGGAAGTCTAAGATCAAGCTCAAGATTGCCTATTGAGGGCCTGTGGTATAACACTGAAAAGAGGATGGGGCTCACACATGCTGTGTTTGCACGTGTGTGCTCATGCACATATGTGTGTGTGTGTGGCTATGTGTTTTGTGTTTCACACCAGGCAAGAAGCTGAAGTTGTGGCTTCATTAGGGACGCACCCCTTCAATAAATGTAGTGTTCTCCTAACCTAATGATGTCATCCTGTCCTTGTGGCACTCGTATGGTATGTACCCTGCCAGTCATCATCTAGTCGCTGCCTCTCAGTAAAAAGGAAGGAATGGAAAAATTCTGAGTTTTTCATAAAGTAAATCTTGTTTATGTAAGTAAACAAGCTTTTCCCCCCTCTTTATTGCTAGAATTTTAGTCAAAGACGTTGGGCATGATAGACAGGCTTTTGTCCCTCAGCCTCTATAGACAATGAAAATTTTCTTTTCATACACTGAAAAGCAGCATGGTATCTTTCCTTTTTCTCTCCATAGTTATTCATTGTAATAGATATTGAGAATAAAATGATATCCAATAAGAATAATCGAAAAATTCTCACACCTTGTCCTCTAAGCAGGCAAATAGGAACATTTTATTGCTTTTCAGTACCTTCAATTCTTTGATGCTTTCATACATATCCTGACAAAGTGGTAACTATACTATTATGATTTTCCATAATACAATAGAAAGCTTTTTATGTATTAGTTTTTAAAGCTGTAAATAAAGTATGATATTTTAAGCTAGAAGTTATTTCAAAAGAAAATATCTACATTATCCCATCCCCAACAGCTGTTAAGATATTTCTCAGTTTTAACTGTGAGATTACACAATGATACATTTTTCTTTTAAAGTTACCTTTCTATCACTTGCAAATGCCTGAGCAAACCTATTTGAAAGGAGGAAAGGGCCAGGTGTGTCTGCTGGTGCCTGGCTGTGAGTTCAGTAGACACTGTTGCTGTTAGTTTGAGACAAGGACAGAACTTCAAGGCGGTCCTTGTCTCAAACCAACAGCAGCAACAACAAGAACAAAATGGAAAGAATGATTTACTCACAAGCTCTGAGTCTTCAGTCATGAGTTGGTTGGTTTATTCAGGCTTAGGGCCTGTGGCAAGGCAGAATATCATAGTGAGAACTGTGTGATTAGTATAGTTGACTTCCTCCGTGATGACTATGAATCAAAGAAAGGAATGGATTTAAATTTCCTTCAGAAACACCCACCTAGAGACCTAATTTTCTCATATTAGACTCTATGTCTCAATTACACAGTAGGTCACTATCCATCTCCTTAACACATGAACCTTTGGAGGCTATTTATTATGATCTGAACTATTGCACTAACAACGACCATGGCCTTGGTAGGCACCAAAATAAACCTGTCCCAAATGTAGCTCATAAAGTCAAGATTTATGTAAGATACCAGAAATACTGTAGGAAATAGGTGAAATGTTTTTTCTAGGAAGTGGCAACAATGTTGATACTGAAGTCCAGCAACACTGTATTCCAATGTAAATACTCTGTTGCTTTTCTTAATTTCAATATTGAGCATGCTGTGCAATTTCTTATACCAAGCACGCTGGAGCTGAGAAAAGCTACATAGTCTGCATTAACACCCTGCCCTTTGCCCTTTGAACTTCGTAGTCATTTAATTCTCTTAGGTAATAAATGTCTTCAGGATTGTTGAATGGTCACTACTTTAATTTCTAATATGTCTAAAGCCAAATAATTCATTGAGGTGCTTCTAAAAGTTCAACTTTAATGCCCTCTGATTTATTGTTTTTATTATGCTCTCTTTTACACACACACACACACACACACACACACACACACGTGTATGTATATGTTTTAACACCTATAGATGTTAAAATTCATTGACTTCTTAAATTAGTGTTAAAACTAACTTCCTACAACCATGTAGGGCTTTTTTCTTTTCTACAACAAATCAAGTTTAGAACTCTCAGAAATATCCTCAGTTCCTGTTGAATTCCAGTAATGAAAATTTACTTGATTCTGATTTGTTATGAAGAAAAAAGTTTTTCTATTTCAAAATTTCTTAAGCTACTTTGTGAGGTGTCAAATAAAGCTTTATTAAAGAAAGACACATACTTTAAAGGACACATTATTTGGCCGGAAAGATATGACTATTTAGAGCATACTTAACAGATTCAGGAGAGGTAGGATATGCCTCAGATGTTAGGCTTCTGTGAGTACTTCTTTAGAGATAGGACAGCTGTCTATAGGATGAGTTTATGTCTTCCTGCTGACAGCTCTCTTAGAACCAGAGCACAGTTCTAGGATCATGCTGGGCCTCTAAACTTAGCATGTGTGATGTTTGCTGACAAGTGAGGAAACAAGATTTGTCAGGTTGCTAATTCTGTGTCTGAGCTTCTCAGAGTCTTCCCAAGTATATCACTGTGTCCATTTCTGTTTGATTATTTAGACCACTATGTCTAGATGTAGAAATAAATCTTTCATGCTCTTTGTGGTATTAGTGGACGTAAAAAATACATATACTCCCAGCTGTTTCAATAGCTTTAGCACTTTCATCATCTTAGAGAAATTTATTGTAATTTCATACAAGTAAATGACTCTTTAAGGCAGATTTTTATCTGCATGATTCCCAAAATTGCTGCATGCTTATCTCTGGCTTTAAGGGCAAACCTGGCTATTATTCAGACAAGTGAGGTTTAGAAAGCAGCTTGGTTGTACTGATAAATATATTTGGATCTTTCCTTCCAGATTCTTCTACCCACTCATTAACTTCCTTTTGCAAGCTCTAGTTCCACTGTCATGCCACGGTAGCCTGTCATTGAAAATGAAAATAACTATTTTAGGACTGTAGCATAAAGAGAAAGAGCTGGAATCCAGGGGGTGGTGGGTTACTGAGCCTTCCTACAACTGTACAACTGGGTGAGGATTCACTGACCTTTTCTGTTTTTCTACTTAAAAAAAACACAGTTCTGCCTTTTTTTTTAAAAAAAAAAAAAAGAAAACAATTATTTTTTAAATAAATAAGAAACACCCATAGCAATAAAATGGAAACCAAGTGAACATTTGATTTCCTTTTGCTCCGATTTTGTGCTAATTGTCCATGGATAGTTAGTTGCCTTGTACACTTCCTGATTTGTCATCCTCAGATACGATATTCACATATAAGTACATAGTGTGCTCTTATTTAGTACTTGACATTTCTCTTAATGGTGTATCCTATTGGTTTCATATTAGCATTTATTTAAAATGTTTTGACCTCACTCACATTTTAAGTGCATATCATAATTTTTCAGCCAGTTTTCTCCTGCACTTCAAGGTCATTGCTGTCTTTTTCTACAGCGTCACAAATCAATGTCCAGGCATTTCTGTCTTTGTATTTACAAATGTGTAATGAGCATCTGAAGTTGCCATTGGTAACTCTTTGAAACTTTGAAAACATAAGCAGTAAGTTCTAAACATGGTTCAACCTGTCAACCACTGGATTGCTCTGTGAAGTTCCTGTGGGGGTGGGGTGAGGGAAGGAGAGTGTCCAGGTTCGAACAATTTCCTGCCTTAAACAGGTTAGTTCTACTGTCCAATGACTCATCCATCAAGGTAGAGTGCTAGATGACAAATCAGATCTGCAGGTGAATATTTTACAGTGAATTGTGACATTGGAATTAAGATCAGAGGGAATTTGAATGAAATATGGAAACTGGTGGAAAAGGGTTAGCAGGAAGAGTGCCCAAAAGCATAGATACTCCATAGTGCAAGCACAATACTACAACTCCATCAAATGGGCCTCCCCGCCTCACCCAGGACAGCTTCTCTTTGAGAACAGGAGCTCTCTAAACCAAAGTTTGCGGAAAATGTTTCTGTTTCTGAGAACTTATGGCTCCTGAGGGGTCTATGAACTTAGATTGGTCATTCTCTCAGCCAGGAAACTGATATCTCTTCATCATACCTACCATACCCAGTATTTAAATGAGGATGCATCTGCACTCTTGGAAAGTTTTAGACTTGGACCCACACTAGGGATTTACCAGGCCTGCTCTTGAAGAGTGGGAACCAGAGCTATCACTGTGTGCTCTTTCTTCAGTTCTCAGGTTTCTGAAAACCCATGATGCTTGAGAAGGCATCATTGCTATTTTCCTGAGGCAAAATGTCTTTCTCCAGGAAACCATGATGCTTCAGAAACAACTCTGCCAGAAGCTTTCCTTAGTTTACCCTAAATCTTTTCCTCTCTGTCAAACAGCAAAATGTAGGTTCCTTTCACAGCTTGGTCCAGAACAGGGATGAGGGCTTTACTGGACATTTACATAACAGGAATTAGGTTAGTTTTCCTGGAACAAATCAATGGTTTTAAAGGTAAGTTCAGGTCTTTTTCTTCAGTAAAACTGAACAGCTGGGAGCTTTGAAATGAATGTTTTTAGAACTCTGCCTGCCTATCATGTTGTTTAAAGACAACAAAACATAACACTTAGTTAACCATTTGTCAGGCAGCTAAGCCTGGCTGGAAAAAAACAGGGTTGCTGTTAATGCTACTGTTAAGACCTTAGCTCACTGAATACATCTGAGTATTGCAGTTTGTAGCCTGTGAGCCTCATAACATGAACATTGATGCCCCTTTTGAACATTTTTTTGACAGATTGGATATTATGTAAGGTCTGTGATTTATAAAGACCTGCTATTATGTTGGAACATAGAGGGGTTAGCCACTGGAGGCAAGATGTGAGGTAATTACAAGAAATGGCCAATACTCCTAGGGGCCTTTTAAAGAAGGTAGGGAGATAAGCAGATATTGAATATAGGAACTAAAACAGTTTTAGTTGCTGACTGCTGAGAAAATGAGAGGGAACAAAAATCTTAAAGGAAGGATTAATTTTGAGGTTTTATTTACTAAAATGTACCCTTTCCCTGGTTATGCTGGGCTTCTTCACCTTTCTGTGAAGACTGTATTCTTGCCATGTGGCATCTCATGCTGCATCGTGAACCTCCTTGCCTTCTCGTCTCCATTCCCCTCCTTTACACTATTGATGAGATCTGCCCGCCTTGGAAATTTTTTCTTCATAAAGTTTAATAAAATTGTTCTCAAGCTTCTATTTGAATCACATTTTATTAATTAGACTAAGAATCCCGAAAGGGTACCCTGGTTTCTCTGGTATCATGTGGCAACAATGAAAAGATTTACTTCAATTCCAGGACTGCAAGAAATCAGGAGACAGCCTGACTACCAAGCACACACTGTAGGCCGACCACGTGGAGCTAAAATCCCTTCAGAGCCTACTGTGTCTGCATCAGGAACTTTCCTAATAAATCTTTCCTTGGCATAATAATTTATTTGTATGGCATCAGTAACTTTTCTAATAAGTTTATTACCTCAAACAATAACCTGCCTCAGTGTCCCCCGAAACCTTAAAGTGAAATCTTTGATATTTGAGGTATTCTCTTTGTCTACAAAAGGGAATCTTGAGTAATTATGTGATTGGACTTTAATTACAATAGGCACTTAAACATTTTGAACTATTGGAACAGTTTTTATTTAAAATCTCCATTGTAAAACAGATGCAGGATGAGGTGGCCTGGATGAGATGTGTTGGGTCTACTTCTCTGTTTGACAGTAATGTATGTTTGAACCTTTGCAAAGGACCCCTTCAGGCAGGGTAGCTGATCCTGCCACATGTGTAAGGTCAACAATAGACTCAGTGTGGACCAGATATTGTGACATAACTGTGACAGAAGCTTTGGTTGCAAAGTAAGTGAAAAGGAGTCCCAACAGATCTTAAAAGGCCTTCTTATAAATGAGTGACTTGGGATATCTTGTGCAATCACAGGGCCTAAATCATTCATAGAATAGTCCTTTGCATGGGAGAGGGGGGTTAGCAGTCCCTTTAAAGGCTTTTTTTGAATAGTTTTCAAGGACCAGTTAGGTAGGAGTTTGTCACTTTAATAAGGCACTGCAGGACATGAAACCATGTTGTGCCTCTAAAGTAGACAAAAGTAAGTAGCTTCATTATTTGCTCAAAATTCGCCTAAAACAAAGGCTACAATAATAGCATAGCTTTTATTTCTTAGAATTTATACTTTTACAACACAGTCAAAGGATTAATGAAGAGGAAGGACTGGGTGTCTGTGTGTGAGAGAGGGCATGTTCTTAATATTATTTGACAGTAAGCACTGAACTTATTTAGGTCAGTTGCACAATTAAGTATTTTCAATGCTTCATCTCATTTAATCATTATGGATGCAGAGTGGGTCAGGTGCAGCAATTGTATCAGGGTCCTAAAAGGAGATAGAGTGCAGCACAAATGGGTGTTTGGAGAATTTAATGAAGGGATGATTATGACACAGGGTGCTGGTTAAGGATGTGAAACATTTCCAGGCTAACAATGGCACACTTTTCCACTTCTCTACCATGGGGTTACAGCAGAAAATTGGGTTGGAGTACCATCGCTACATTCTGTGTTTCTGGGAAGGAGGATGGGAGGTGAGAAAAGGAACCTTGGTTTTCTTCTTTACTCCCATTTTGGTCAGTGTATTTCCCTTGGCCATGAACCAGGGGACTGTATTGGAGGTCCTTCAGTTCAGCCTCTGGGGAGCATAGAGGAGGGTAAGGAAGCATAAGGAAAGCACATTGTGGGTAGGTAGATATTCAGGAGAGCTGCCATATACATTTTGTAGATGGCATGTCAGAGAAGGCAGTAAGCCTCGTCTTTTACCCCAAATCACATTTATAGCCGTGGTCTCACTGCAGTGACCTTTCAGAAGCTGTCACACACACCATAAAGCTGCTTCTTTATCAATGGAAGGACAAGGACAGCACACCTGTGGCCAACAGACCAATTAGGAGTTCTTCAGGCTCAGAACTGAAAAGTAAGGAGTGGATTGGCATGTGGCCAGAAAGAAGGGGATGAACTGACTGGGGACAGCAGATGCAACTGACCTCAGTAATAGTGCTGAAGAAGATGTTAACATCTCTTCCAGAATGAAGACTGTGGATTCTTCTCTGCACTGGTGATGAGACTCATGTTTACACAGTTTTTAAAATATTCCCCCAATTCCCAGTTTTACAGATTTGAAATTGTGAATTTTTTTTCTATATTAGCAACATTTATTCTTACTTTAGGATAACCAGAATTATCAACATGAAGTAAATCTTCATTTCTCTTAGTAGAGGTGTTCTTGTAATTATTTTTGAAATCTCCTGTTGAGTACAGTGTTGGCCACTGAATGTATGATTTGACATCTCCTCAAAAGTATATTTCAAAAGTAAAATTGTGAATCTTTGATTTCAAGGCCAGCCTGGTCTGCAAAGAGAGTTCCAGGACAGCAAGTTCAATCATAAAAGTTGGGGAGCACCAATTAAATTTACAAGTATTATATTCATCCAATTTGACAAACCTTTTTCCCTTAAATTGCCTTGTTATTTTGCAAGTAGCTTAGATGGACGTTTACTGATGTGAAAGCATCTTAGTTCATTTAAAGATTATTGGCTCTTTGCATCTCATGTAACATTTATGAAGTTTAGTGAAAGTATGTCAAAGAACATTTGCTTTCAATGCTACTTATCACATCTTCTTTTCAAAGCCATGAAACAAGCCACCAGACAAAGCAGGTAAGAATCATGCACACCCCTCAGTCTAGCTTGAAGTTTTAAAAGTATCTCCCAAGAAAAACTCATTGTTAGGTTTCTTGTCTTGAGGTTGTTTTGTGATTTCTCTGCAGCTCTCTAGGCAATTTGGTCATTTGCTCTAGTCTGTTCAGGTTTGCTGTGTGTTTGTATGGGTCTCACTGTTTTCTGCCTCTTCCTCCTTTGCCTCCTCTCCCTCAGTCTCCTTTTTTATTCTTTCACTAGAAAATCCTCTTCAGACCACCATATATCAGAGACCATGCACAGAATAATAAGCTTCTGTCTTCATGGCAAGAAGGTCACACAGGGGCCTTCAAAGACTGGCAGAGCCACTTACTGCCTTGTGACCAGAAGCTCATTATTTTCTCAGGGTGTTAATTTTTTTCATATTTGGGATGCTAGTCATCTAACTAAATTTTTAATTTAAAAAAATAATTATTCCTTTGACTTTTTGAGATTTTATTACATCATCTCCCCTTCTCTTTTCTCCATCTCAATCCTCCTTCAAATTCATGTCCCCCTTTTCTATTAATTTTTGTTACATGCATACATGTACATTCACATGTGTTCCAAAATATATAAATACAACTTGCTCAGTTTGTATATTGTTCCTTGTATGTATGTTTCCAGGTATTTGGTATTGGATAGCAAATTAATGTGCTCTTCACTGGGAAGACTTTCTCCTCCTCTCAGCAATCATGTTGGTGAGACTTTATGAGTGTAGCTTCTGACATTGCTAAGAGACACAATCTCACAGAAAACAGTTCTGACCACCTTTCTGTTCTTCCTGCTGTAATAAGAGCATGGGAGTTTTGCAGATGTACCAGTTGAGCCTGAACTTCATATCTCTGAATTTTTATTGGTTGTGATTTTCTGTATTGATCTGTCTATACTGTTTCCTCATGTTGAGTGGGTCTTAAGTCCAATTAGAAAGCTGTTTATTAGTTTCAGAGCATGGATGTTACTACTGCACCCTAAGGTTATTGTGCTGTGCTGGTCATTTTGTTTTCAACCATTAAATAATATTGTGCATTCAAACTCTAAAGAATTCATTTGAGATTACATGTAATTATTTTATAAATTCTTGACCAGATGTGTTGGGAGGGGGAAGAGACCTTGAATAAGTATATACATGGATGGAAAAAAAAAAAAAGGAAAAAAAGGAAAAAAAAATTCAGAAGGAAAGATGAACACAAAGAAAATATATGTGTAGCAATCTTAGTTGTATTTCCACCCTTGATAAGCCATGCTTATGATTCTTATCCTCTGTATAGTTATTGTTAACTCTTCCGCATTTAAAAAAAAATTCTTAGCAGTTCTGCTTGTATAGTATTAACACAAACATATACAGTGATTTTTATAATTTTGAATTATCTGTGATAAGAAGGCCCAGTAAAAACTTGGTCATGATTTAAACGACAGTTAAAACATTTGTTGTAAGTCCTCAAGTTTCTTCTAATGTTAGGATGTGGTACTAACAAAATTATATATTTTTCTTTTTTCAGTGATTTGCTCTTTGGTCTGTTGTGATAAACTGTAGAAAGCCCTTATCAGATGCCTAGAAAATTCTATCATCAAACTCTTTTATTTCTAACTCCTCTCACATATATTGCATCTGGCCACATTTTTTCTTCTCTCTCCTTCCCCACAGTCTCTTATCCTCTGTCCTCCAGACCCACTCCCCACCTCCCCTCAAAAGAGAATAGTCCTCATAGGAGTGTCCATCAAACAGAGCTAAAGAGGCTACAATAAGACCAGGCACACACTGTCACATCAAGGATGCATGAGGCAGCACAGTAGGAGAAGAGTCCTACAAGTAGGCGAGAGTCGCAGACAGCCCTACTTGCCATGCTTGGCATTTCACAAGCACACAAACCTACTCGGCTATAACATATATGCAGAGGACCTAAATCAGACCCCTACAAGGTTCCTGTTTATTTTTTAACTCTGATGAGTCCTGGTCATTTGTTTCTGTTGTACATAATCTTGTGGTGCTCCTGACTCCTCTGGTTTCTCCAATTCTCCCCCTCCCTCCTCTGTACAGCTCCTGAACTTCACCCAGTGTTTGGTTGTGGGACTCTGCATCTGCTCCCATCAGTTCAGCATCATACTCGTGAGCTTCTCAGTCATCAAACTTCTATTATTTGTAAATAACTAAGTCACAGGTATGTTGTTACTGTAGCAGAAAACAAGAGCATTGTTTTTCTCTGCTTTAAAAAAGAAAGCACTTTAGAAAATATGTAAACATGATTCTGTCATAAATTTGTCTTAATTTTTACTTCTTTTAAAAGCTAAAAATGAATATATTAATAAGTATATATGTGTAGCATTATTTCACATACGATAGATAGACAGGTAGATTGTAAATTGATAGTTTTCTTATGTGCAAATCATGCCTTTGGCATAAAAATTATACCTTTTTCATGTTAAAATATTTTTTGCAAATTCTTCTTTTATTAAAAATGAATTATTTTCTCATATAATATGTCCTGATTGGAGTTGCCCCTCCCTCTACTTCTCCAAGTTTTTTACACCTCCCTTCCATTCAGATCCACATTCTTTCTATTTCTTATTAGAACAGAACAGGCTTTTAAGAGGTAACAACAAAATATAATAAAATAAAAATTCAGTAAAATAAAACAAAACCATCACACCAATGTTGGACACAACAACAAAAACCAAAGGAAAATAACCACAAAAGAAGGCACAAGAATCAGTAGTTCAACCTCTCCATATTCAATAAGTTGTATGGTTGTTGTCTTTGCAAATAGGCTGGATTGTTTGGAAGTTTCTCTTGAACCACTTTGTCCAGCAATTCAATTGGATGTAATCTAGTCCTGAAACTGGAAGCCTCATTTGATGCCAAGAGATGAACAGTTAGGAATTGGTCTTTCTCATTATTTGGAGATTTCATTAGGATCACCTTTTAGGATATATTTTAGGAAGTTTTTATTGCACTAGGTTTCCATACCACCTCTCAAATGTTCCTCAGTTCTAGCTGTCTCTCTCTGTATTCTCTCCCTCAACTTCATCTCCCCTCACCCTTTGTACCTGATCCTACCATACTCAGTCCACCCATGAAATCTATTAAATTCAGCCTCCCCTAGGGAGTTCCACTTGTCACCGCTAGTTTCTTCCACTATACCTAATTTCTGTGGGTCTACAGATTCTACCATGGTTATCATTTAACAACTAACATCTACATATATGTAAGGACATGCCATATTTACCTTTTTGAATCTAGATTACCTCATTCAGGATATTTTTAATCTAGTTCCATCCACTTGGTTGCAAATTTCATGTCATTTTTTTAACAGCTGAGTAATTCTCCATTGTACCACATTTTGTTTATCCATTCTTCTGTTGAGGGACATCTAGTTTCTGGCTGCTATGACTAGAGCAGCAATGAACATGGTTAAGCCAGTCCTTGCGGTAGGATGGACTGTCCTTTGGGTATGTGCTCACGCAGGATACCTGGATCTTAAAGTAGATCAATTTATGTCTTTCTGGGAAACACTGTACCAATTTGCACTTCCACCATCAGTAAATTAATGTTTCCCTTACTCCACGTTCTAACCAGGATGAGCTATGACTTGTTTATTGATCTTAGCTATTCTCATGGGTATAAGAAGAAATATGAGAGTTGTTTTCATTTAGATTTTCTTGATGACTAAATGTGGTGGCTTGAAAGTAAATAGTCACCAAAGGGAGTGGCTCTATTAAGAGGTGAGGGCTTGTTGTAGTAGATAGGGCTTTTTGGAAGAAATGTGTCTCTGTGGTTGTGGGACTGGAGGTCTCTTTTGCTTAACCTTTGCTCAGTGTGATGGTATACTTCCAGTTGTCTGCATAGCAGCTCTTTCTATAGAACCACATCTACCTGCATACCACCATGCTCACCATCATGATGATGATGAAGGAAACATCTGAAACTGCAAGCTGCCACCTCAAATATTTTCCTTTATAAAAGTTGATGTGATCATGGTGTCTCTTCACAAAAATATAAATCCTGACTATGACACTAAGTATGTTGAATACTTTTTGCTGTGTGTCTCAGCCACTTGAGATTACTGCTTTATGAATTCTCTCTTTAGATCTATACCCTATTTTTGATTGGCTGATTTGGTTTTTTGATATCTAATTTCTTGAGTTATTTCCACTTTATCTTCTTTCAGGTTCAGTGTATCTGGTTTTAGAGTGAAGTCTTTGATTCATTTAGAGATGAGTTTTGTACAGAGTGATAAGTGAGTATGCATTTATTTGTATTCTTCTACATGCAGACATCCAGTTTGACCAACATCATTAGTTAAAGATGATGTCTTTATTTATTCCACTGTGTATTTCTGGCTTCTTTATCAGAAATCATGTGTCCATAGGTATGTGGATTTATATCTGGGACTTCAATTACTTTGACCACCATGTTTACTTTTATGCCAACACCATGGTATTTTTATTACTCAGTTTTCTGGTTTAAGCTGAAATTGCGAATGGTGAGACCTCAGGATTGTTTAGCAACCCTTGGAGTTGTTTTTTCATATGAAGGTGAGAATTGTCTTTTTAAGATCTGTAAAGAATTATATGTAACGATATACATTTATTGATGATTTACTAAAAATAGTCTGCAATATCAGAGGACAGAGCCATCTCTCCAGCCTTTTGTTTTTGTTGGTTTGTTTGTTTTTTCATTGTAAGTATGATATTGGAATTTTGATTGTGATTGCATTGAATCAATAGATTGCTTTTGGTAGGATGATAATTTTGTACTAAGATAATCCCATGAGCATAGGAGATTATTCTGTCTTCTGATGTACTTTTCACTTTATTTTTTTCCAAGATTAAAGTTTTTGTGATACAGATCTTTCATTTGCTTGGTTAAAGTTGTTCCAAGCCATTTTATTATATTTGGGCCTATTGAGAAAGATGATGTGGTTTCCATGATTTTTTCCCTCAATTTGTATATAGTAGTTTTCTGATTTTGTAACCTGAAAGTGCTTACTTACTTTTAGGAGTTCTTTTTACAGTCACTTTTGTATAGTATTATATTATCTTCAAGTAAAGATTCTGTGATTTCTTTATTTCTCATTTGTATTCCCCCTTTTTATATAATAACTGGAATTATTTAAATAAATAACTTTTCAAACATGAGTATGTTTGTGTGAGTGTGTGAAAGGTGTGTGTGTGTGTGTGTGTGTGTGTACATGCATGGTGTAGTACCACAGGTGGATGTCAGATGTTGTACTATCACCATGTGATTTCTGGAACTCAAAATGAGGCTGTCATTCTTGTTAGCAAGTGCTCTTACCTGTTTACCCATGCCCTTTTTATTAATAAATATGTATTAGTCAGTATACTCAGATGCATACTCAATGATGTTCTATGTAATATTATTAATTAATACTCTTTATAAGGTAATGTCTCAGAAGTTGTAAGTACTATGTTTTGATTTAAAACTTAGATTTTTTTATGATAAACTTTATTTTCTACATTTAATTTTAAAATGATAATGAATATAGATCAAATCAGATGGTACAGTATTCTGTAGCATTCATGAGGCCCTGGGTTTGATCCATTACATCTAATAAGCCAGTTCCACATGTATAACTCTAGCACTCAGGAGATGGAGGCCATAAGACCCAAAGTTTAAGATCAGCCTCAGCTAATAACAAGTTCATGTCCACTCTAAAATCTCATCTAAAAAAATAACAATACTGAAAGTTGTTACCAAGCCAGTGTGGGCATGGCAATCTATCACAAAAGCCAATTTGCTCAGATCCAGGCATTTATTTGCTCTGTGGTACTGTCATTTGGAATTAGAATAATACATTGAGTTTCACTAACTGAGAAGCAGAAACTAGAAACATCAGCCAGTGAGCTGTGAAATGGTGGCATATTAACACATGCCCCATTGAAAATGCTTCTGTACCCTCTGTTCATGCAGATGGGACAGGATCAGTGATGCAGAACTGCTTAGGGAAAAGCTTTTGAGGAACTGGGGTATATATGATTTTTTTTAGGGTTACTTCTGTAGGATTATTGAAATGGATTACTTTATGAGCACTAAAATTAACTTAGTCTGTTCCAAGTATCAGCTGACCTTTCTTATTCAGTATGTCAGATTTTAAGTAAAGTTGTTTTCTGGGTCACAGAGCGTCTGTCAGCTACCCTACTCAGCTATTTAGTACAAATGTCACATGTAAAAAATTGGATGTAACTGCTTTTCAAAATAATTTATTTAGAATGACATATGTCCATCTATTAGTCCAATTCCTGGACCCCAGACTTCAGTCCCCTCATTGAGAAAAAAAACTAGGAAAACAAATAAACAAACAAAGCAAACAGACAAAAACTATAAAGGCAATAGAGCCCTAGGAACTTGAACCAATATAACTACCTGGGTAATTTTGGAACCATTATCAGGCTATTTTCTTTTTTTTAATTTTTTTATTTTTTTATTTTTATTTTTTTCTTCTTTATTTTATATTTAACAAAAAAAGTACCATGAATTTAAAATGAGGAAAAGTTAACAATAACTATGAAGAGGATAAGAATCATAAGCATGGCATATCAAGGGTGGTAATGCAAATAAGATTGCTACACATAAATTTACTATGTGTTCAGCTTTCCCTCTGAACTATTTTCTTTTCCATGTCAGGAAAAGCTTCATTTAATAAATAGGCTAATTCACAATGAGGTTGTCAAACAGTATTTTGCACAACTATTCTAGGTGGCCTTACTATATCTATTAATTTTATTTCAATGCATATCTCTTAGTGAAGCATGTATTTTTATTTTCTATACAAGAGTAAAACATAAAAAGTCCTGTATATAAAACTAAATACATGAGCATTTTCAATTTTCTTTGGAAACCTTGTGTTCCTAAAGATTGCTTTGTGTAGCTGTGCACAGACACCATGACCTAACCAACTTCAGAAAGAAATGGGTTATTTCATCATATAGTTCCAAGTAACAATCCATCACTTAAGGAAGCCTAGGCAAGAAGCCAAGAAGGGCAGGGACCTGGAGGCAAAGACCATGGGGGAAGACTGTTTTCTGACTTGGTTTTTATGAGTTGCTCAACCTACTTTTTTTATTCAACCCAGGGCCACCTGCCTAAAGGTGTGCTTGAATTAATCCATTATTGGGCCAAAGCTCTCATGTGCCAGCCTCTTCTTATAAGCCTTATCTCTGAGCATTACATTACTCACCAAGTTTTTAATGCATGAATTTCCGAATTAGAAGATAACTAATTTAAATATATAGCCTATCCAACCAATATAAGACAAATATGATAAGATCCCAAAAGGCTGTCTTGTCATTCCTGATTAACTATTTTATAGGAGAAAAGTTACTATGGGATACAGCTCTTGTACACTGTTAAAATTTATCAAATGGTTTAATGAAATGCTGATGGGCCAGTAGGTAGGCAAGAAATATAGGTGGGGTGACGAGACAAGAAGAATTCTCGGAAGAAGGGTAGAGTCAGGCGTCTCTAGTCAGATGCAGGGGAAGCAAGATGAGAATGTCTTACTAAGAAAAGTCTTCCAGCCATGCAGTTTAACATAGATAAGGATTGTGAGTTAATTCAAGTGTAAGAGCTAGTTAGTAGCAAGCCCGAGCTATTGGCCAAGTGTTTATAATTAATATAAGGCTCTATATTAATTTTGGGGGGCTGAATGGCTGCAGGATAGGGTGGGACAGAAACTTCTGCTTATAAGAAGCAAAGGAAGAAATTTAAAATAAGAAAAGTTATCATCAAGGCATAGCTCACTAGGGAGAACAATAAAGATAAGTGCTAGAGAATATCCATTGTTTGGTCTCATCTGTCTAGAAAAAATGTAGAAAATACAGTCCTGATATTTCTTCTATGTCCATGCAAAGACAAGATGAAAATCAAGGTGGCAACAGATATTATTTGTGAGTTTCCTATGTTGTAGGCATGGAGAAAGGAATTCTTTTCCTGGAAAATTGTTAGCTACTAAGCTTTACTTCTGGAAATCTAAGATTCTGTACAGGAATAGTGGTGCCCAACTCTGTCAGCAGTACTTCTTAATAGCAGGACATTCCATCCTAAAAGTGGTAACACTAAAGCTATGTACATCTGTTGTTATGAGAGCCCTTATAGGAGCCCATGGGAACCTGCACAGATTCAGCCATGCCACATCATGCAGACAAGCTGCCCTCATCTGGTCTGCATTTCACTTTTCTTTTTGACTTTCATTTCAGAATAAACATTAGTATAAGAAGTTTTCATGATCACCAATGAACTTCACGGTTTTTAAAAGGTAGTGTAGCTGTCTTCCTGTAGTGTAGCCATAGCAACTGACAGGGAACAGAGAGAGAAAGCTTTCACACATGCTGTGCTAATTAATCCTGTCCTACAGTTTTCCTTCTGCTAGAAGATGAGGTTTAATAAATTTTGCATGAGTAAGCAGGTTTTGATTTGTGAACTTTACAAAAACATAGTTTGTCTTTATCAAAAAGATTGTGAAAAATGGCACGAGAAGATCATATTTCAAGGTATTCTTAAAAAAAAAAAAGCCATAGAGCCATTGTTTAAGTAATTTGGTCTTCCCTGAAAAAACATAGGGTTTATTTTTCTTATTAAAAATATAAATATCCTTTGAATAAACACCTTTTGTTCATGGATGTATGGAACACCTTCAAAACTAAAAGCTATCAACCACATCACCTCAAGTGAGGTAGTGAAAGAACTTTTTCTAAAGAGATGGAGAAAACTGTATTCTGAAATTAAAGATTCTTATTTTCTATGTGACAAATTTATGTGCAAACCGCTGTAAAAAAGAACTCTCTTTTTAAAACTGAAAACTCATTCTCATTTCTCTTTTGGGAACTATTGTAGTCCAGCTGAATGAAGTTGTGGGTTTCCTTTACCTAAGTATGTGAGACAAGAAAAAACAATGTAGACTAGGAACTTATATTTGTATTATCCACTAATAATACTTAACCACCTAAACAACTGATATTTGGTCTAGAATCACATGTAATGGTTTGATTTCCAGTGTATTTAGGGTATTTTGAAGTTCCATTTTTTTCTCAACTCAGACTATCACTTTCTATTTAATAACTAGCCTGATTGTCTGAACTGTCAAAGAAAAATCTCACATATTTCCATTTTCCTATCTCTGTTTGACCTGTCTAACAATAAGGCCTTCTGGAAAAGCAAAAGAATGCATTTTGGATGCTCTGGCATCTCATTAGACTTGACAGCCACATATGGGATGAGTCAGACCCTATCTCCAGACCTGTTCTTAGCTCTTTTGTTTCTATATGGAAATGTAGTTGTTTGAGGCCCAGACCTTTGATGGGATTACCAATCCCTGCAGACACTTTCCCAGACATATTGTCAGATTAATAGTACAGTTTTGTTTGAATTGAGGTAGGATTAAACCTTGCAGAATAAAGAGTGTGCTACATAGAATCTGTTATTATACATAGTTCTATTTTATGTAGAATATTAGGTTTAGTAAATTAAGTAATTTTTATATTTCTTATATGTGTACTTTTGTGGGATAATATGAGCCATAATAAATTCCATATGTCATCACTTTATTGTAAAAACTACACTGTTGAATAATGGACTACAATGATAATTGAATTAATTATCAACTTTTTGTCTTACCAGCTACCTTCTTATTTATAAAGTTTACATATAATCCAGAAAACTAATAGCTATGCTTAAAAACATGAAGAAATGATGTTCCTAAAAGTTTCTGATAATTTTAATATATCATTAAAATGAACATGCTTAATGTAGGTCCACATCAAAAACTTTGTATTATATTATAGTTCAAGTATAATACTGATAAGCTTTTATACTTTATGGTGTTGATTTGTCATATAACTGTGAAAAAGTACTAGAGGTAGTCAATTTATATGAAGACATGGTTTCTTTTTGCTCATGGTCTCAGAAGTTTCAGCCAGTAATGGGCTGGCCCTGTTGTTTTTAGACCTATAAGGCAGAGTATCACAGGAAAAAGCCTATGGTGGAACAAAGCTGCTCACCTTCTAGCTGTCAGGGAGCAAAGAGAAAGGCTATCACTCTGGCATCTACTTCAGGAGCACCACCCAATGAACCAACTTCTTTCTGCTAGGCCTCATCTCCTGGTAATGTCCATCAATTCCCAGTACCACTGTAGGCCACTGAACTGATCTTTAACAAATGTGCCATGAGGGAGCATTTCTGATCTAAAATGGTGCATTAATCATTAATGACATAGCCGGATAGTGATATATTACAATTTTCTTACTTTCAAACACAATATTGTGATATGTATGACCTTTAAAAGAAGTAGCCAGCTTGGGGAGACAGCTCAGTGGTTTACAATACTTACTATTCCTATAGAAGATCTGAGTTGAGTTCTCAGTACCCAAGTGGTCACAACTGCCTGTAACTCCATTCCAGGGAATTCAATGCCCTCTTCAGGCCTCCATTGGCACCCATATGCATGTCTGCATAGCATGTGCATTTGCATATTATGTATATGTAAACACACATTTACATAATTAAAATTAAAAATAAATTATTTTTTAAAAGGGATCAGACTGGGCACATAGCTTGTTGGTAGTATGCTTCCTTAACACATGGGGGAGGGGCCTGCTTTCCATCCTTAACACTGCAAATAAACATTTTTCAAAAAGAATTATTGCATTCAGACTGGGTAAAAACACTGAGAAAAACTTCCTAAGTTATGAAAGGGGCAGAGCTAGATGGATGGGTCAGAGGTAAGAGCATGTTCTAACATACTGCATTTCAGTGGATAATGATTGGCTTCCAGTATCCACACCAAGCAGCTTACAGACACACTATACTAGTAACTGCTGCCACAGGAGATGTGACACCCTCTTCTGTCCTCTGTGGGCTCCCATGCTCATGTCCATGTACCACATACACAAAATTACAAGTACAATTAAGGATGGATAATCATACTTTGCAGAGTTAAACCTTGGAGGACATACATGAATACATATTTTATTTTATTTTGTTTTGTTTTGTAGTCTTTTGTTTCTGTGTGAATATTTTTGGTTATTAGGGCAAATTGCATATTTTCAATTAAAGTAATAGTTCCTGTTGTAGTATGTTTTTCCCGGCCTGTTTGGGTCCGGAGATTTGTGACCTGGCACG
>PVIH01010968.1:41471-71966 GCA_004025045.1 Sigmodon hispidus
TGCGCCCGCAGCTTTTGCCCCCCAAAAGAAATGAATCACACGCTTATATACTTTACACTGCTTGGCCCATATCTTAAGCACATTACTACCTAGCTCTTTCTTCTTAAATCAACCCATTTCCATGAATCTACCCACCACGTGGCTTGCAGCCCGTGGCTCACCTGAATTCCTACATGCTTCTTCTTCGGGGGACAGATGGGGACTAGTAAACTCCACCCCTCCTTCCTACCTGGCTGCCTCTGATTCTCCACCCACTTCTACGATGCTCTGCATGGGTCCAAACAGTTTTTATTTATATCGTACAGAGAACATTCCACCACAAGTTCCCACTTTTACCCCATTGCAACTTTATATCAGCTTTCATCATCTATATATTTCAATTTGATCATTGTTTTATAATGAGCTCATTATAAAACATATTTACATAGTAGCTCATTGGTTTTCAGATAAAGCTCCCCAGTGTGTATTCACTTGTGAGTTTGAGAAACTTTTACACCATAAGGACTTTTAATAACAACTCTTTGGGAAAAGTAGTACAGTTTCTTCTTAAAGATCCAATACACATGTAAACACTGGTAGCATTGATCATTTGTATAGCTGGAAGGCTTTAGCTTTCTTAATATATTTTTTTCACGTTCTTTGACAAAAGAACCCTTACCTGAGTTGAATTCTCAGAACCCAAGACCTGATGAGACCAACATAGCTCTGGTAATTGGTTTGATTGAAAGCTGTTGATAACAATTGTACAAAATGTTTGAGTTTTTAAAAACAGGGAATAATTTTAGGACACTATCATTTCATGCGGCAGTTCATCAGCTGTTAAAAATCCCTTCAGTGTATTCTTGAATGATTATGCCCTTGTATTTTGAATTTAGTTACAACTTACAAATTTGAAACTCTCAGAACTAGAATTTGCAAAACAGATGAAGTAGCCAGGAGATTCTAAAGTAGTTCTTATTTTGTTTAGTGATATTTTATCAGATCCATAGCACAAATGCTTTATTTTCACAATTTATTATTTTAAAATTATTAACATGTGGTAAGAACTTAACTACATATGTTCTTAAACTTTGTTAAATTTTACATTGTATTCATGATTCTGAATTACAGTAGTGTTTTTAACCTTTTAAAAATCAAACATTTGAATTTAAAATACATGTTATTTTTATGCTCATTTAACTTCTATTTGTTTTTTGTAATCTACAGGTCTAGCAAGAGCAAAATCCGTCCCTAGCCACACGTACTCCAATGAAGTGGTTACCTTGTGGTACAGACCTCCAGATGTTCTCTTGGGCTCTACAGAATATTCCACCTGCCTTGACATGTGGTGAGAAATGAACTCTTTAGCTAATCTGTGTGCCATGCTTGGTCTGGAGCAAACCTAGACAAAGGTCTAACAGTTTGGAGGAAGGTCAATGTTGCAGGAGTGATGCCTGTGAATGGTAGAACTTCTGCCTTTTTAGAACCTGGGTAAATATGCTACCTTATCAGAGTCTGCTCCAGATGAAACCCTTTAAGGTTCTTGATAGACAAGGTCAGAGGCTTTTTTTTCTATCAGTACCATAACTTTCTGTGTGAGATTATATTTTATTGTTTTAATTTAATTTATAACAAGGAAGTATGTATCTCTAAAGAGCAGTAGAGTAAGAAGTAACATGAAACAAATTTATATTTACTACATAGCTCTGGTAATTGGTTTGATTGAAAGCTGTTGATAACAATTGTACACAAGGAAGTGCCTTGAGTTTTTAAAAATAGAGAAGAATTTTTAGGACAGTATCATTTCATGCAGTAGTTCATCAGGTGTTAAAATCTCTTTAAGTGTATTCTTGGATGATTTTGCCCCTGTGTTTAGAATTTAGCTACATAATCATATAGTGTTTATGTACTCAGTAAAACTTAAATCTGTATTATTTACTTCCTCTTGTGTAGTTAGTTCATGGCTCTGTCACACACACACACCCAGCACTTTTGGCTTTTAAAAATTAGGAAGTTTGTTGATGTGTGTTTAAGAGACCACTGGTGTCTGTGGAGTCACTGAAGTCATCTGCAGCCTTCTATGTACATGTAACTATCCTCCTTTTAGGGCCTAAATATATAGCTTTCGATAAGACTGTAAGAATCTAGGCCATAAAACACCCAAAGATCTGTTATCATAAATTTGTATGTCTTATCATAAATCTAATCACATTTTTATGCTATTCTAAAATACCAAGAATAAATATCACTGTGTGTTGCTGAGTGGCTGAGTTAATCCTTGTCTTTGTTACACTTTCTGGCCTGGGCATTTTAATGGCTATTCACTCTTTCTGTGGTTAATATTTTCCACTAAGAATAGGTCTATCTTTGGGCATAGATAGTTGTTAGATTCTTATTTAAAATGGGGGAAAGTCAGAGAGAGGCCAGTGCGCACACCAGGACACCTGTTAGTTACCTTCTTAATCGCTTGCTACTTTCTACTGTTAGTTGGGCATTGGCCATGTAAATAATAATTCTATCACAGTCTTGAGTTATAAAGTATTTTTTTTGCATGTGGAAATTTTTAGTTGTTTTTCAGTGACTTCAGCTAAGGTCTCTAATAATAAATATGTTTTGGAATGCATGGCAAGTGGAGATGGCTTTATCTTAGTTGCTTAACAGTTTAGTCAAACCTATACCCTTCTAACCTCAAACGTTGCACCCTGTGCCTCTGGCTCAGTGTTAGCAAAAAAAAAAAAAAAAAAAAAAAAAAAAAAAAAAATTGTCTCTAATGGACTAGGGACAAGGCTCAGTTATTAAATGTTTGCATGTGTGATCTGAGTTAGCACAGTGGCACATACATGTCGCCTAACACAGAGGATGAAGAGACAGTCATGACACTGGAGCTCTATTTAGCCTAATCAGTTATTGCCAAATTCATGAAGAGACCTTGTCTCAAAAATTAAGGTGACAGCAAGGGCATCATTGACCTTGATACACATAGATGTGTCTACAGTCATACATACATACACTCACATATATGTACAGTGCACAAACACAATGATGTTTAATAATTGCTTAGTTGGAGGACCTGAATTCAGTCCCCCAAACTAATGTCCAATTGTGAATATGCTGGCCAAGCAGGTTCCTGAGTCTCACTGTCCCAAGTCTCACTGTCAAATAATCTACCTTATTTGAAGAACTTCAAGCCAGTGAGAGAACTGTCCTCCTCCTGCAAATGTAGAGAGCTTCCTGAGAAACAACACTCTAAGCTGACCTTTGGCTTCTATATACATGCATACGTACACAGACATATCAGTACACACATAGTCATGTTTGTGTACACACACACACACACACACACACACACACACACACACACACACACACGATGGGGTGGAGGAAAATGCTCTATATAGTACCATGTCCAGGATGGGCTCAGACTTTCTTTTATGTTTAATCTAATCTGGCCTACTTCACCCTACCCCATGTGTGTGTAAGAGATAGGTTGGGCACTTGCTGTCAATTAACTTTGAACAAAGACATAATAAAAGCATATGAAGAAGCCTGCTATTTAAGATGAAGGATAAATCTGATAGAAAACAGTGGACCCCAAATGCTCCTTTGTCCCCATGCCAATATTATTTATTTCCAGAAACAAATAGCAAATGTGTTAGGTTTGAGCTTCCCATGCTTATTTTCAGTTTCCTTCCAAGCCCTAAAATCTAAGTTATGTCTATGCTATGCCTGTCATTCTGAATCTGATTTTATTTCAAGCAATTTTCTAAAAGCTGTTTTTCTATTTTGCAATCAGGCAAAAAAAAATGCATATCTTTCCCATGAGAGGGACATTCACAGGGCACTGATTTTTGCATAATCAATGGCATTGATGCAGGATATTCAGACACCTGGAAATGGGATTGTAATTGAGTCATGGTTCAGCTGCACCAAAAAGAAATACAAATATTAACAGAGGGACAGCAGCAGGGAGGCAGGTGGCAGGAGTTTCATGCTATTTTTACAATCCACTTAGTGTCCTGGGGCTGGAGTAACTAAAAACTGATGACTTCTCCCCAGTGTTAAATAGTCACAGGCACTAAAATTATTAATGAAGACACATATGCAATAACTCTGTCAGCATGTGATGGAAATCGGAGCTGGCACTGTTAGGAGCTTCTCCTGTAGGTCGCCAGCATCATGGTGATGTATGAATGCAAAGTGCAACTTAGGAACTCACCCAGGTTCCTTTGTTTCTCTTTACAAATGAAGTTGGAACTGAACGTTGCCTCTTGTAAAAGACACAAAATCGAATTGAACACTGTCTCTTGTAAAAAAAAAAAAATCTGTTAATGCTGTAATTTTGTAGTTCTTTCAAAGTCAAAGCATGGAAAATCATTGCTAAGCTTCTACAACAGAGACTTAAGGGTTCTGAAGGATAGAGGTGAAGGTAGCTTATCTGTGGAGCCCTTCACTTGCTGGAGAGTGCTGCTCTTCCCGCAAAGCTGGTATTTCAAATAAACCCTTATTCCTTTCTCCATGCTCAGAGCTGTGCTTGTAGCTGTATATTCTCTCTGAAGCAGAACAGTGTTGGGGATCATTTTACAGGATTAATTTTTAATATCAGGTAACTAAATTATCTGTTGTTAATAAATGATTATCCTATCAAAGGCATTGTGCTTTAGAGGGGGCTTGTAGTGTCAGCTGCAGTACCCTCCAACACAATACGCAAAGAATGATGGTATATCAGTACTTCCTATCATCATCTTTTTCAAAGCTAATTAACATATTAACTATGTGTGTCAAAATGTGGGAAGGATCATTTATAAATAACCCTGTCAAACGTAATGAGATTGCATATTAAATCACCCCGTCTCTATTACATCTCTGATTTAAGATTAAAATTAATTTATTTCACATTGTAGCAGCTGGGTGGTTAGGGAAAAAATCTGTGCTAGTTATAATATATAGGAAAATGTCTGCATCAAAATTGATTTTCAATATATTAGGAAGAATATTGCTGATTTATGGCATGGCTTCATATTGCATAAGCTTAATGACCATACATATTGGCAACATCTAGTGTTGTGCTATCTTTTTACTGATCTTTTTGTCTTGAATCAAATCAGTTTATAAAAAAAATTTCTTATGACTAGGGTTTATGTACCATTGTTTTAAGAGAAAGAATCATAAATGAGACTTCCTATACCCCCTACCCTGAACATAAATTTATTCTATGTGAACTTGAAAATGTGAAGGATAATAGTAGTATTAGTAGGTAATTTTATTGATCATAAATTCTATCTAAGACCTGCTAGTCTTTTCAATTACTTCCCTACTATACAGCAAAACAAATAACACTCACAAAGTGATATAATTAAGGTCACAAGTGAGTAAATGGCCAATATTCAGTCTAGGCCAGTGTTATCAGCACCCCTTCTTTACAACTTTATATACTATCTCATAAGATGTTTTGTGAGAAATTGTTCTTCTTTTACTACTAATGTAACTCTGAACCACAAAGTACTTGATAACATATCGTAATTCAATCCATGTTAGGTCTTTTGTGTATCTCAGATACTTTGGGTGGCTCTGGCTTTCACATGTGAACCTGTGCCCTGGTCTGTCTCTATTGACAGCTTTATTCTAAGAGCTTCTGCTGTATAATTTTATTCAAAGAAGACTTTTTAGAAAAAGCCAGGACATGAATCATTGAATTGAATATATTCTCACAGTATCTATCCTGATACACATTTTCCCAACTCCTAGTCATTACTCATGTATCACTTCTGCTAAAGTGAATACATCCATTTTTTTTTTTTGAAGGAAGGCTAAGTAATAATGAGAGTTGTAATTCCTGACCTACAGCAGTCATCTGCCAGTGTTGTTTGCATGTTTTCTAATTATTGAAGTCATAGGCCAAGGAAGATATAAAACAGCCATTGTCAAATTTATTTGTTCTCTAGTAGTTCTTAAGCAGTGCTCAAATAATACTGTATCCACTAGCAGTGGGATGCAATCAAACAGAAGATCTGGGGACAGCCACAAAGATCCGCATGTTCCTGGTGGCAACTGTAGTTCTGAGTTTATTGTAACTATTGAGGCCTTGTAAGTTTTGAGTGACAATATAACTCATCCATATAAAATGACACCTTTAAAAATTAATATTTCTCAGGCTGTAGAGATGGCTCAGAAGTTAACAGCACTGGCTATTTTTCCAGAGGACCTGAATTCAATTCCCAGCAATGACATGGTGGCTCACAACCATCTATAATAAGATGTACCGCCCTTTTCTGGCATGCAGGCAGAACATTGTATACATAATAAATAAAAAATACCTCTAAAAAAGGAATTAGTAATTCTGCAAAGACAATAGGTACAGAGGATCTAACTGTGCCATATGATTTAGAATCCACGAGTAATAAGTGGTCCTTTATTTCGGTCAGAAGAGATTTTTCTATCTTTAAGTCACACCTAAGGATTCACTGCTGTATATTTAAATTTCTAGTAGAAAATTTATCATTGTCCTTGAGTTTTCTTGGGTATTATGTCCCTCTAACACTGGTTGTAAAAGTATGGGATGGCTGCCAATGCACCAAACCCAGAGCTGCCTCTAGTATGGTCAAGGGAAGCAGTTATCAAAAATGTGTGGCTATAGTTTTTACAGCTCGTTGTTTATCAGAGTATGTCTGTGGAACAGAGTCTATTTCAGTTATGATATTTGGCCAGAAAGTAGTAATGATAATGTGTAGAATGAATGGTTTAATGTAGACTTCCCTGCTAAATAATTCTAAAAAAATTAAATTTCATCTAAATTCTTTTTAGTCAACATTAGCAAAGTAGTTGGCTACCCACAGATGGATTTCTGAATGATTTTTAAATAGGCTGTCACAGAGATTAAGTTTCATGACATTATTATAACCTTGCTACACTCTACTGACTCACTAGATTGTGAGAACAGATGATCATAAGAAACATTTGTGAAAAAAAAAGACTAAATAAATGTTGAAAGTAGTGTTCATACTTTTTGGGTCTGTTGGTCAACAAAATTAAAAATCTTGTTTTTTTATTGGGTTATAGCATCCAAGAAGACTATGGAATATGACAATCATATAAAAGATGCTATATTTGATTTTAAGGAAACAAACATTCAGGCTTTGTCTTTGGAATTAGAATTTTTGACTCAGGAGAGAGGGCCATGAGTAGAATTATGATTCTTTTCTAAAATCTAGAAATATGTACATTAAAAATGTGACATTTAAGTTAGTATTCTGAATTTGGGGTCCTGGCCTAGAGCTGCTTCTGCCATCATGCCTTCCCATCATGATGGATGGCAAACCATAAGTCCAAATATATTCTTCTTTATTGAAGATGCTTTTTGTCCAGCACAGGTCACAGCAATGAGAAAAGTTACAAACGAGAAACTGTGTTGCTAAAGCCTGGACTTTTCTGTGGGAAATCCTACAAAATCAGTATAAGAGGGCCTATTCTTGTTTCTTCTTGAGAAGCTGTTAACTGGCAGGTGTCATCCTTTCTCAGATCAGGGTTCAGATGAGAGCTGATCACACAGACCAATTCACATACTTCTCAATAGATTCCACTTTGTTCCTCTCAACACATCTGCATTTTGTGCAGAAAGTTTTACTGTGGGTCTGAAGCTGCTTGGTTCAGTTTAAAATATCCTGCTGGTGTATGTTGACGAAGTGGAGGGAGGTAGTCAGAGGAAGCCTACTTGAACAGTTACTCTTTTTACAAATTCATAAATCTTCACCCTCTTTCTGTCAGTTCTAACTGGGGTGGCAGCAGATCATAGTGAAGTAGTCAGCCTCCCAGGATCCAGGAGCCAAGCCACAGGCCCTCACACTGGAACTGGATGTGGACTTCCAAAATGCATTTCCTTTGTAAGTCCAAGACAATTGTTTGAGGCATTCCTAAAGTTCTTCTATTTCTATGTTTAATTATTTAAGTAATTTTACGGCTAAATGAGATGTTTCCAGGGTTACTGCTGGAATCACTTTGAGGTATCTTATAAACAAAATTAGAGTGGTGGTATTTTGGGGAGAAAGTAATGATTTTTTAGTTTTTTTATCTTAAGCTATATTAAATATCATTTAGACATTCTTTTTGCCTTTCTTCTCAATCCCATTTTTGTCATTCATTGACTCATTTATCAACTATTCTATTTAAAAGCATTTTCTAAATATTTTAACTCATCCATGTGCTGACCATAAGCATAAAAAAATGTCCACCATGCATTTAAGATCATTTGCTATTACACAAGAATATAGTTGACACAGTGGTAGTACTGAGGGAAACAGTATAAACTGTATCCTTGGAAAATGAGAAGGACAAGTGGAAACATAAAGACACTTTATCCAGTGGTAGTCCCCACTTGACTTGAGAAAGCCATCTATCTTAGTTAGAGTTACTATTGCTGTGATGAATCAACAGAACCAAAAAACAAGTTGTGGAGGAAAGAGTTAGAAAGTCAGGACAGAAACTCAAACAGGGCAGGAACCTGGAGGCAGGAGCTGATGCAGAGGCTATGGAGGGATGCTGTTCACTGGCTTGCTCCTCATTGCTTGCTCAGCATGCTTTCATATGGAACCCAGGATTAGTGCCCAGGGCTGGGCCACAATAGGGTGGGCCCATCCCTCCCCCATTGATAACTAATTAAGAAATGCCCTTACAGCGGAATCCATATAGATATTTTCTCAGTTGAGGTTCCCTCCTTTCAGGTTTCAGGTGGCTCTAACTTGTATCAAGTTGACATAAAACTCTTCAGTATACCATCCTTCTAAGTTGACAATGCAAGAGGGTATCCCTAGGATATTCTATGCTAGCACTTGTGGGTAGAGATGTCAGGTAGCACCCAGAAGCTGGTGGGGAAAAGGAGGGCCGAGAAGGAAGAGCAAATGTCAGGAGTTAAGAAGGATTCTCAGGCTATGACAACAGCTTGACTGTATCCCAGGAAAGGCAAGGGTTTTGATGATTCTTGGATTTATAGCTGGGAACTCTGAGATGCAAAACAGAAAACTAAAAAGAAACAAGAAAACAAAAATATTTGTTTTATCTACTTGATTAAAAATACTAGTAATAAAACACAGATATGCACATGTTCTTAGATGTATATGACAGAAGTCATCATTGGAGCGTATGAAGCAGATGACACTTTGGTGTGGGAGGACCCTTTGCTCTTTACTCTTACTCTGGTCCAAGACCTTCAAATCCCTCCAGGCCCACCCTGGAGCCCACTTTTCAGAACCTGTTTTGTGCTTGCCTAATTCTTATTCTGATTTGCTTAATGTGTAAATACATCTTGTTGGAGACATAATTTGCTTATATATCTGAAAATTTAGTTCCAAGTTGTTCCTTTTGCTAAGACTCTATTGTGTGGAATTGAGTGTTTTCCACACAGAGATTTTTCTTGCAATCTAGGGCTTTTTTCCCCTTTATGGCCTGAGAGCTAAGTTTTCCATAGAAGAATTTGACAAAGATATATTGTACCTATCAGTGCCTAATGAAGCACTAACCACAGTAAATGGTGAGTGACACTTTAATCAATTCAGTTCCTTCAGTATCCACCAAGGGCATGGTGGAGTGTAATTTTTTAATCTTTCACTTTTCAGCATCTAAGAATTCCAGGATGAAAATATGATATCTGTTATGTATAAGAAATGGAGAGTAGGGGAGAAAAGTCTTTATGAACAAGGAGATAGGGAATATGAGGAGGATTCCCACAGAGATGGAGCTCTGGAGAGCACACTGAATCAACAACAGTCCCTGGGGGAAACCATAGTACAAAGAGCTGGATCTCCAAGTGTAGGCATCTATATATTATCATGGACAGTATGTAGAGCCTCCTCAAGGGGTGGGATCAGACTTTGTTTCTGTAAATGGGCTGGCACATTGGAGCTCATTTTCTGTAGAGGAGTGCCTAACCCAGCCTTGATATTAGGATTGGGATGAGTGGATGAACCATGCTGCGTTGATCCACATTGGACTTCTTGCCATTTGTGGGGAGTGGGGTGGGAGGAGGCTGAAGGTAGACTGGGAGGGATTGGGAACAGGGCAGGGTGGGTGAGCAGGAGGATACATGGGAAAAAAGACCTTTTTTAATTAAAAAAAGGAAAGAAAAAAATTTTCTTATTTAGTCTTTTAGAAAGCAGAAGTGGGTCCATTTTGCAATTATATACACATCTTATTCTGGGAAAAATTGGATAAATGTATGGCCACCTTGGTGCACAAAATAGCTCCAGCTTTCATTGGCTAATGGTCTATTTGAGTGAACTGTAGCTAGATAAAATTACCTGCTGGGTCAATTAACAAGGAAGCTTTCTGAGTTAGTGTTGAATTTATATTGAATTTCACATTTAACCTAGTTTAATATACTAGTTCGTTGTTTGCTGTTTCTTCAGCCTCAGCTCTTATACATGTTTCCAGGATGTATCTGAGTTACCCAAACTGCTTTCACAAGAGAATTATGAAGATTATTTAGATTCTTGCCTGTGGTAGGAATGTTCTCTGTGTATTGTGAATAAAGAACTGTTTTGGCCTGTGTAGAACACCATAGAAGTGGGCGGAGAATCAGAGGCAGCCAGGTAGGAAGAAGGGTGGAGTTTGCCAGTCGCCATCCGTCCCCAAAAAAACAACATATAAAAAAACCAGGTGAGCCACAGACAATAACCACATAATAAAAAAATTAATAAAAATAAATTAAATTAAAATAAAAAACTAATAATATGCTTAAGATATGGGCCACACAGTGTTAAAATATATAAACGTATAATTTCATTTTTTTTGGGAGACAAAAGCCACAGACACACAAACCAGAGTCCAAACAGCCGCCGCCACCGCGTGCCAGTCACAAACCTCCCAGTCCCAAAACGGTCCAAAAAAAAACTTACTAGAACACTTGCCCTACAGTGGCAGACTTGGAGAACAGCCACCATCCCTTAGAAGTTTGTTAGAAATTCAGAATCTCAGCCTCAGCCCTCACCCAGTAAACCAGAACTCAGTTTCTGGTAGGGTCCTAGGACCAGCACACACAGTTGGAGAAGCTGCTTCCTTCCCATGGTGCTTTTGGATGGACACTGGGGCTAATGGGGATTTCTGGTGCTGACATAGTTTTTGTTGAAAAGGTGAAAGGCAAAACTGTGAAGATACACTGAGTTCTTTGTTCATTTCTTGATCTGCAGTGCTCTTCCCAAAGGTTTGAAGTTGCAGATCTTTCTAGAAATCTGTGAATAAGCAGGTATCTGGACTGCATTGGAGGTCTTCTGCAACTTGCAGTTGGAGAAGCCTGCATGCAAATGTGCAGCTTCTTCCTGCTGTGACAGTGACAATTCAGTGGGTCCCCAAAGTCTCTGCACAGAAAATGCACAGGCCCCATGATTTCTCCTGTACTTGGTAGGTAAACACAGCCACATGAGACCAAAATCTTAACTTATCCTTTAAAGAGCTCCCACATAAGAAATATCAAACCTTTGCTAATAGATAAAAGTAGAAACAAACTGTAACATTTTCAATTTTGGATTAGACCATACTGCACAATATTAAAGTCTTTCTGCATTGTTTACTAGGATTGAACCAATACTTGATTTGAAATTTAGTGAAGAAAAATACTGCTTTAGTTTTTTAACTGGGCTAGTACTAAAATTAGATTGACATAAACTAGAGAAATAATAATGCATAAGTATTACGTTAACTTTCTTCTAGAGATGACCATTTATGTTATGCTTGGAAACAAATATGCTTGATGACAGATATAATTACATTCTCCTACCTATTTTGCTCTTTTGTTTTGGGTCAGGGTATCATTGTGTAGCCTAGACTGGACTTGAACTCAGGATCCTCCAGCATCAGCCTTACAAGTTCAGAGACTATAGGCTTATACCATCACACTCTAACATAAAATCTGATCAGAACTTTAATAAACAGGTATTTCAGGATACATATAAGCTGATGGTTTTGGTAACCTCACTCTATTCCATCCATGTTGAGGGTTAGGTTATATAATCAAACACAAGGGTTAAGAGAGAGAAAGATGCTCAGGAACATAATACAGCATACCCAAGTAGAGCTATGCACTCCTCAAGAGAGAGTTTCAGTTTAGTAAAAATATTTTCAACATAGTACTTAAACATGAGAATTCAGAGAAATGAAAGAATAAGACCTAAGCAAGTATGGTGTGGGCTCCTCCATGGAGACTTCCAAGTGTCTAAACATATAGATACCATTTTGTGACTTTCAGTTACTTCTCAAAAGGTTGCTGAAAAGCACCCTCCCACACGTCCTTCTTGCTCTGATAAGCTTATACTGGGGTGGAGCATCTTAGGTCAGATTTAATATGATGACATAAAACCAGAAAATTTTGGGATTGCACAAGGGGTTGCTGGTGGGATGTCTAGAAGACTGCAGAGTTTGAGCTGGGAAGCATGGCCTTAAGCAGTTGTTTACTGTGCTAGAATGTTTACTTTCCAGCTGTTAAGAGCCTCTAAGAAGACCTTAGGGTCTTTCCTTTCTCATGTCCCTTACTCTCCCATCTTCTTCCTCTTCTGCTTCATTACTGAGGGTCCCTCTCAAGAACTTGTGCCTGATGTTTGAATTTTTCACTTTGCTAACTTAGAAGTAAATAAATCTCTCATATATATAACCAAAAAACAGTAAAAAGATTGTATATCCCTTTAATTTCCATTATTTACTACTAGAAGATAAAAGAATCTTAAGATATAATGTAAAAATAGTGGATCCCATTTTATCACCATGGAGAGTCAGTGATGCAGGGAATAGGCATAGTATAGGCAGATAGAAAAAAATTCTGGAATTGTAAACCCAGCAACTGTGCATTTACATATAAAATTTAATTTAGTAGACTGAGTCTTTTAGCATTTGTATTATAAAATAAATGGTACTCCTCTCAAGAAATGAGATGTGGTTCTCCCCACATATGCTAAGCAGAAAACAAAAGCTCTTTCTGATAATAATTGCTCATGGAGAAAAATTCTTCTTCACTTTTTACCAACTCCCCAACCCTCCGTTTTGAGAAGAAATCTTTACAGATGTGATTTTTGATCATTTCCCTACTTATAGTTTATCTGTGGCTCAGTTATTAGTATTTTACCGATCTTTAACCAAGGTAAATCTATTAAGGATTCACAGAGAGTATAATCCCAGAGACCCCTCATCTAATACAGTGACAGGTTAATGACATTACAGTGGACTGCTGAAAAGTACTGAGTGTGAGTGTCTAGTTTTCTTACCACAGAAATAGGTGTGTGCAGTAATACAGATGTGAATTAGCTAGATTTTACTATTTCAGAGCATCATGCCATATATATGTGTATGTGTGCAATTATATATAATATAATAAACAATACAACATACATCTAACATATAATTATTATATTATAAATATATTACACCCATATATTTTATCTCTATATATCACATATATAATTATATATCTTTAGCACCCCCAGGTATTTTGGTGAGTGATGTTGACTAGAATCCACTATTTTGCATTTTAACTTTTAAAAAAAATATATATACTGATGACCTATGTTAAATTTGTAATGCTTGAGTACCTGGGTGGTGGTGGCATCAGGTTACCACATCAGGTGAGTAGTCCTAAATTGGCTTTCAGTGAGCCATTTGAGATTTCAGTCAATCATCTGAGACCTATTAACTGAGCCTTGTCACCAGACTGTGTTCTTTCTTGGTAGTGTGTGAATTCGTGTGCTGTATGCACATGTGTGCAGGTACAGAACTCGTGCACCTTCATATGGAGACTGGAGAAGGATGTCAGGTGAAACAGAGTCTCTCACATAACCTAGAACTAGACTAGTTATCAGCAAGCCCCAGCCCTCCTCCTTTCTCAGTGCCAACAGTACTGGGATTGCAAGAGTGAATGGCCATGCCCAAGTTTGTTTTTATATGCTAGGGATTTGATCCCAATATTCATGCATGCAGGACAAGTACTATGAGGCATCTCCTGCTATTGCTTGCCTTGGTCTTAATGAAGAATTTAGACTCAGTAGGTAATCTCATTATATAGTCATTCAAATTCTGAAAAGAATTCACGAAGAGGAAATTATCCCATATACGACATTATTTCTTAAAGTATAGTATGTAAGGAGAGGAGTTCATTCTCCTCAGATGTCTGCTGAAGAAGCACAAAACTAACGGAGCAGAGAAAGAGGGTCACACAGAGTGGTTACTTTGTGTGAAATTGAAGGACTTTTATTGTTGGTTGGTAGTTCCAGTTAAAAGAAATTTCTCTGCATTAATAATACTGATACTCTTTATAATTCTATTTCTTGTTTTCTTGTGCATTCTATTTTTATATACTCACTAAGTATAACTGTAATTTTATATTTGTATTTTCTTGTGCATTATAAGTTCTATTTGGAAACTAAGTATAATTTTCAACTTCATTAGTGTATCCTTCTGTGTCTTTGAGAAAATCATGTCATCTGAAATATTCATTAGGAAATATAGTCCAAATCCCTTATCCAGCTAAGCAGTTAAAAGCCTACAGAGTAACTGTATCTGTTTTTTTTCCAACTGAACAAAACTGTAGTGTAGGTTTATCTTCTAAAGTATCATATTTTAGAGATGACATCTCCAAACTAAGAAACCAAGAAAAGAAATTATGTAGGCTCTTTCAGTGTAACTGTCCCCTTTCCATCCCACTGGCCAGCTCAGCCCTGCACAGATAGGATAAGGTTGGCTTCTCCTGAGGCTCCTCATAGCTGGAGTTGCAGGGCATGGGGACAGAGCACAGAGAGTTTATTCTTATGTACAAACAGGAAGGTGTGAGTATTTCAGATCCACAATAATTAATGTGAACTCAAATAAGAAGACAATGGAGACTCTGGTCAATATTATTGGAAAAAATTCTCAACCAGAAAAGAGAGAGAGAAAATACCACCACACTACCATTTAAGTATATGTAGTCAGACATCTGAATTCCATCTGTCTAGAGTGATATGAAACTATTTCTCATTCCCCAAGTGAAATTATTTTTGTGATATAACATGGGATTTTGTACATTCATTTTGGCAACATAAACATTTAAGCTGAAGTTATGAGGCATGTGCCATGCATCGTGGGAAAGGCATTCCTACCAGTGTATAATTTCAGTTCAAAACAGTATTGGTCACAACTGTGATAACAACTGGAGCAGCTGCACAGAAGAGGGTCACTTGTCTGTCTTTTACTCTGAGGGATCCTGACATAAGTTAAAGATCTCATGATTTGCTTGCCCTAGATGTAGCATTTGAAGAAATGGCATGGTATGCTAACTCAGGAAACCTAAACATGTTAAAGATAGAGACATTAAAAGTGATTAAAGAATGATCATAACATAGAGAGACCTGTTTGCATGCACATCCTGGTCTCCCGCAGGGAGTAACCAGGTCAGATCCAAGATCTTTGTATGAGGAATGATAGCTCTATACTTGTCCTTCAGAATTAGTGTGACTTCTCTGGTTTATTCCGGTTGCCTGCCAGCCTATTCCAGAGGACTTGTTTACTGGAATCTCAGCACAGGTATTGAATAGCTATTTGCCTGTACTATGAATAGGTGCTGTGAGCATGGAAGTTTAGGTAGGTGGCAAGGTTGAGCTCATTGAATGATGGATGCATTGAGAAATGGTGTGACTAGGGGCAGAGATCTATCTTGTCTACTGGGAAGTTCAGGGAAGGCTTCCTGAAGGAAATGACATTGACCCAGGATAACAGAGGCTAAACTGTATTTAGAGCTCAAGAGCAAATAGGTAAAGAGACAGTGATGTAGGTAATAAAGCAGTGTGAGCATTTCTCTTTGATAGTCAATGAATCTGGCTCAACAAACCTGTGTGTAGATGCCCTGAACCATCTCAGTAGCTCATGCCTGGGCAGAATCCTCAGGGTTTGTGGTCAGAGCATTTGTGGTTTTTCAGTTTCCCACATGATGCTGATTCAGAGTATACTGAGGACCACCAGCAGCAGAAAGTGCATCCTATTATGAGTTGTCAAATATAGCTGGGAAAAGAGCTGGAAAAGGACCTTAGAGGATTCCCTATGTTAAGCCAAGGACTTTCTGATCTGACCTGAAAATTTCTGGGGACCACTGAAGCCTGCTGCTTGATTGATTTCCATTGTTTTCAGAGCTGGGGTGACTGTACATTGTTAGAGTCCATTGGAACAGTAGAAAAAGTGGGATGCGGAGTGTGGGTCTAGATGTTGCATCAGATTTTATTAATTATTCGCAGTGTTACTTAGTCATTCCCTTTTTACTGAGTGGGGCCATTATAACCTCTGATTTGTATTTTTCAACAGAACTATTGAAGTTTTTATAATGATTTGTTTCTCTTAGGGGAGTTGGCTGTATCTTCGTTGAGATGATCCAAGGAGTTGCTGCATTTCCAGGAATGAAAGACATTCAGGATCAACTTGAACGAATATTTCTGGTAAGTTTTGTACAAAGTGCTTCTCAGAAACATATGTTTCTGATTAGTTACCTAATGACTCAATAATCTGCTGGAAATATTTTAAAGCATGTTTGTTCATTGTTGTCACATTTACTTCTAACTTTTTTTTGTTTTTAAGAGGCAAGAAATTCATTGACAAATGTGCTTTTAAATTATCATATGTGAATAAAATGATAAAAGAGTAAGAGTGAGTGAGATAAGAAAAGTCATGTAATTAACATGCAGGCATAATGGTTCCAAATAAAGTATGTACAGATCCATCAACTTCCAAGAAGAAAGACTCATCTAGGCTATTCCAACCATGCATGCACAGTAGGCTTCGGTTAATAACTGTCATCTGTAATACTAAATGTGGAGAATGGTAGGTGCAGTGAGGCATGGTGGCCTTGCAAAGGAAACAGCCAGACAAAACTCACTTCAGCTAGATCTTTAAAGCTGCTCTCCCCTGAGAGAAGTCTCAGAGTGGCATGTCTCCTTGGGATGATGTGAGGAGAGTGGTCTGTCACTTTTGCCATCTTCTTCCTCAAACTGTAAGTCCACTTCAACCGTGAAACAACAATGGAGGACATTCTACAAAATTCCCTACTCACATTCTTTTAAGCCATGCCATTGTCGTCAACGCCAAGGGAAGTCTGAAAAACTATCATAATGCTGTGAGCATGTGACAGGCAGCTCAAAAATTGTGGTCTCATGAATGGATCCCTGGATCAGCAGAAAACAACAGAGAAAACCAATGAAATCCACATGAAGTATGGGGTTTAGTTCATGTCCATGTACCAATGTGGATTTTCATTTGCTGCAAATATACTCAGTAAGCTTGAACAAGAGAAGCTGAGTGAAGGGTGGACAAGACTTTCACTAATATTTTTGCAATCTCTATATTATTTTTTAATGTCTTCTAAAAAGTAATGGCATATCTTGAGTTTGGGCAAAATTGTTGTGTTGAGGCAGCTGCACCGTCTTATCTTGGTAGCTTTGGACAAGGTCTTACTCACTTTCTGAAGATGTTCCCTCATGCATGAGACAGGACTCCTTCTCACAGATCACTTTGAGGAATCATTGACTTAGGAATAAAAAGTGCTTCTCAAATGACTAGCATATAGTAAGCATGGGTTGTTTTCATTACAACATTTTCATGTCAAAAACTTTCATTCAGTGGGATTTTTATGTTAAAAATATATTATTTAAAACCTAAAATAATATCCAGATAGATGAATGATTTTATTAAAAGGCTTTAAGATAAACACATCTGATACCTCACATTGCTGTATTTCTCCTTACTTCAAAACTCTCCTGTGAAACATCTGAGGTGGCTTTTATTGTAGGCCATGTGAGATGAACTCTTGTTCATTCTAGAGATGCAAGCTCTTCTCTTCAGTGTAAGAATGACAGGAGAATGCTGTACTTAGATACATACATAGAGACTTCACTGCTGTGCTTCCCTCAGTGCTAGCCATGAAATGATGAGAAAGGAGGTGGGAAACTGGAGAACTTCAGCATGTGTGATTGCATCACAGTGTCCCCTGCTGCTATATGGCAACCAAAAAAATAGGAAAGTTGCGGGCAGTCTCCAAAGAGTTGTGTTGAATTTTCTCTTTTTTCTAGAAGTTGTCTTTATTATCTGTTTCTTTCAGTTTTATTAGACATTGTTCTACAGTGCTGAAATGGACTTTTGTGACTACAAAATAATACATTTTTATAATAGGAAATCCCATAATGTCCAAAATCATAGAAGCTGAAATGTCACCTCCATGCCTCCTATGCTACTACTCATACAAAATCACATTCAGTGTCTTGATATATACATGCCACTGAGTTTTTTATATGTGCTTTAAAATTTTAATTCTGTGTTTGTCTACCATTTTGTAGGTCCCATTTACATTTCATAATATATAACAAATACTTTTCGTCAGAGAATATTCAAAAACATGTCATCATCTGTAATGACTAAATGTTTCATTGTATAGATGAGACACTATTTACATATCTGATCCATTATTTTTTAAAGCTACTAGAAGCTACATTGTATCCTATTAAGACTAATTATTAGAATTGAAAAAAAAATCCTTAGTGCAGTGAAGTCAGTTTTCATAAATTTATTGGCTATTTTTATATGGTCATTGCTTCATCTAAACACCCCAAGCTCCTCATCCCTTTTTACCCAATAAACTCTCTCATATTTTCCATTGAACTGGTTTGGACTCAAAGATTATTTGAGAATCACGTTATATAAAATTGAGCTATTTCTACTAAGAATAAATTACTCATATAGTGTATCTGTGAATAATTTGTTTAGTTTGTATTAGTTTAATTTACTTAATTTGAGGGGATTTATTTTAAGTGTATTGAGTGTTTTTGCTTTCATGTGTGTCTGCACACCATGTGATTTCCTGGTGCCTATAGAGATCACAAGAGAATGTTGGATTCCTTGGGACTGGAGTTCTGGCCAATTGTAAGCTGCTCTGCAGGTGCTCGGAATCAAACCTGAATCTTCTAGAAGAATAGGTGTTTTCAGCCCCTTCCTATCTCTCCCACCTAGTTAGTTTGGTTGTTGTTACTGTTTGAGTTTTCATAGAATCTAATCAGTCATAGTCTGTAACTCCATATGTAGATTAGAGTGACCTTGACTCATCTTCCTGTTTCATTTCTCAAGTGCTGGGATGACAGATGTGGGCCACCACGCCTAGTTTTATACAGCACTGAGGTTGAGCCTAGGACTCTGTGTGTTAGATAATTACCAACTGAGCTATGCATTCAGCTCCACATGTGTAATCCTTATAGGTTTATTTTTTGTTTTCTTTTTTCATTGAATTATTTTAGACAATTCATCCATGAGGATTTTTTGTTTGTTTGTGTGAGGGTGCCTGAGTGTGCATGCATATGTGTGAATGCAAGTGTGGAGGGCCAGATTTGACAGAGGAATCTTTTTTGATTTCTGTTTCATCTTATTCTTTTGAGGCAGGTTACCTTACCCAAACCTAGAACTCACCAGTAATGCTAGTCTTGCTGGAAAACTTGTTATGGGGATGCCTGTTAGGATTTTGTGCGTATTTTGGCATGGATGTATGAGGGAATGGGCAGAAGGCCACAGCAGATAGCATGAGACTCTTAATGCTGTTTCTATGTAGAAAAGAGCCTTATTGTCAGATGAATATGGTTATGATTAACAGAGAGGTTATGATTATAATAGCAGAGAAGGCAAGAAAAAGGAGAAAGTGAAAAGAAGAAAGGAAGGGAGTGAAATGGTGGAGCTCCCAAGAGAGGACAAAGGAAGAGAGGCAGATGCTTGTGGGAACCCTATTTTAAATAGGGCTTGACATCAGAGCTCAGTGGCCAACTTTAAACTGTAACAATGCCTGGCTCCATTTTATGAGACTGGAGTCATGAAGATGCTAGTCTTCTTGACTGACATTTAGGTGATTTCTGGGGACCCAAACTTAAGTAATTTGTGTAGCAAATGTTGTAACCACTGAGCAATTTCTCCACGAGCCTTTCTACATATTTTGTCACTGAATAAAACAATTGAAAAATCATCTTAATGATAAATAGTTTATATACATGATACATGATTTATATCTTACTAAAGTATATCTAAATATGTAGTCTTCAGATTTGTCTTTTACCCACATATAATCATTATACCCCTCAGTTACATTCTGAGACTAATTTTTTACTTTCTAGTTAGCTTTTAATACTGAATCCTACCAAATAATAATTATATAGCCTTTCCAAATATTTAAATTATGTTAAAAATACTCTTTTGTAGCTAAAATAAGAAAGTCAGGTGTGAAACCATTAACCTCAGCACTTGGGAGGCAGAAACAGAAGGATTAGAATTGGCAATGTAGCAAGTTCAAGGCCAGTCTGCTATCGAAGACCCTATTTCCAAAAAAATAAAAAATAAAAAGAAGCCCAATAAATAAATAAATGAGAAGACATAAGATTAGTTTCTTTTTGTATATTATTTCAGGATGAGTTTTAAAATTCTGAATAGTGATATAAATTATATGTTATTATATGTTATTGCGATAGAACTAAGGAAATTAGTTTCAAAACAGCAAATTCTTACTGGAAATGTTTGTATAAGGCAAATAACTTACTTCAGGGAGCATTTGTGGGATTTTTTCCTGTGTGGATATTTAGCTCCTATGTCTTAATTTTATGGCAGTTTTTTTCTACTTTTATGGGTATCCAGAGACCTTTGAGTCCTGGCTAGGCTTTTAATAAGTCAGGGAACTAAATCATTACAAATTTCTCATGCGATTTTTGATGTACCAAGTCATGATTTGCTCATCTTAGAGCACAGATACCTGTAAATGCAGGTACCATCTTGATTACTGGCAATAATTGTTTTATTTTTCCATAGATACTTGATGTACATAATGCTCTTTTAAAACAAAATGTCCTTTAATCATTAGGAGCTGAAAATCATCTTCTGTGGAAGATTGCTCCTTCAGAAGCATTAATCAGACATTTTGCCCTGAAAAAATAGACAAAATTAAACTAAGAAGTCCAGGAACTACAGAAGTCAAATGCTGTCATCTTAAATATTTTATAATCTCCTGTGGATTGTTGATATTTGCCAGTGGGTCTGTATAACATGCTGAGAAGTCACTGTCAGTACTTACTTTGTGATCCACTCTTAAGAGTAGATAAGGACACTGGACAAATTCAATATGGTTGAATCAGTGGGGATAAAAAGCTTTTCCTTGGGGTGATCTTTTATATCTGTCATAAATGAGAAGGCTGTTGAATGGGTATTAAATCCCCTTTAATAGGCTTCTAATGGAAACTGCCAAACCTGTTTTGGCAGTTGTATATCTGAACCCTGGTAGTGCATTGCCAAGAAGACAGTCAACTTTGAAATTCATGAAACATGGGATTATTTGGTTGGTTTGGTGTCTTAATTTTGAGATTAAGTCCCTTCATTTTCTTGTAACTGTGTATGCAAAGGTGGTGCATAACCTTGAAACACAGAATTGTAGTTTGTAACCTAAGATAGTGTAGTTTGTTCACATACATGAAATCCTTATTAAAAATGTGCAAAGCAGTAAACAGCGGCCAGTGAAAGCCTTTCTATTTATTTCTTTGTGTTTCTTTTTTTGTGGGAGAAAGCAGGTTTCATTTTAAACAGATCCAATTAATTCATTTTTCAGGACATCATAACCATTTTGGTACACAAAGTGAGCTGGCATTGCTACAATTTGCAATTTCACATTAACTCATTTTCCTTGGGTTTATGATGTTCATATGCAAGACACAAAGGTGGTAGAATTTGTGTAAAATCTATTCAAACTATGTGAAACCTCACATGTGAATAGATAATAAGTCCTCTAATGAGCAGCTTGCTCTTCTGATAGATGGGAAGAATGATTTGTTTCCATTTCTTCAGCATTGCCTATTTTAAAATATAGCATGGAATTTTCTGTTCACCTCCATTAGCTAGAAAACAAGCAGAAGATACATTTAGGTGGGTGAGATAAATCAGAACTAATATAAAGAATCTGTATTCTGAACACATTGTTCTGACTGGATTAAAAAAGCCTGGGAATGTGTATCTCGCACTTTAGAACAGCTGAGCAAATGACAGAGGGTGCAAGCACAGCTGTCAGGCACTTTTGCAGATGCTTCCGCCTTTATGTGGCGTGTGGCCTATAGTTCAGCAGTGATGAGAGAGGGGCACATGGTTCTGTTTTATAAGCCTGTTCTTTTTCTCCATCTTTAATGTTGATAACACTGAAAGGCTCACTCAGTTCTGCTTCCTAGGGTTTCCTAACCCTGCAGTGAAATTTCATCTGCTATCTGTTAACCTGCTTTACATTATTTGATTGGTCCATTGGTTAAAATGTTTCCCTTTATCAGTATATGTGTCATTCAGAATTCAAGGTGTGTGTGTGTGTGGTGTGTGTGCTCACATGCGAAGGTCAGAGGACAAGTTTCTGAAGTCAGTTCTTTCAGCTCTGAATGACCATGTTAAATGCATTTACCACTTGTTGACCGAAAATTTTAATTCTAAAAACATGTGATACTGCAGGATTAGGCCTCAGGCTCATAGATGTTTAAAAAAGACATTTCTAAAATTTGAGCCTTGCAGGAAGAAAAGGGGCTGAAGATAGACGTGGAAACAAGGGGCATGAAGGGGAACACAGGAGGTGATGGCTGAAGTCTGGGGCAGGGGCAGTAGCAGTGGACCCTGTGTGTGTATGGGGGCTGTTGAGGACTGGTGCTGGGTGAAATTTTATGCCTACAGGAGGATATGATCAATAAGCAGATAAGCAGGTACCATCTTTCAGTTGCTGTTGTGGGAAACACTGGCTTTCTTACCATGTTCAGGCGCTATCTATGGAGATGGCACTTTTGATTAAAGGTGGTAGGTAGGCAGAAGGCATAAAGACACTAGGGATGTGAGTATTTCAGTCTGAAGGAATAGCACATGATCACAGAATTAAAGTGAAAGTTCTCAAGAACAAGTCTGTTAAATTAAAGCCATTCTTCCTCATCATCCAAGTGAGTTCCGACACTCTTACTACTTTGACCTCCTTTCTAAAAGCATTTTCCCCTTGGGATGTTTGCTGTGTGTGAATCACTTAGGTCTTGTAGAGCTTACTATCAAAAATGAAACTGAATCAACCAAGAGACTTTGTAAAACTGGAATGATGGGAAGGTTGGCCGTTCCTCATGAGAACTGGCCAGGAGAAATGTTTGGGAGAACAGATGTTAGTGCAAAGGAGACAAAAGATGCCACAGTACAGAAAGCTGAGCTCACTGTTTTCAGCGTCAGAACTAGAACTTGAAGAATTTTTTCTATATTTAACCATATACAGCATGGTTAATGAAGCTGCTTCAAAAAAAATGGTCATGTTTGTAGTTTCTGAGCAAATACTTCTATGTTGCTAGATTGATAAAGCCAATAACTACCCAAAGGGTTATGGGGGAGTTATTATTGGAGTAGTCTATGAAAAATTGAAACGTGAGTATGGCCATCTCAAAGAGTTGGGTTGGTAGAGATGGTTGATGTCACCCTATAGGTATTTTTAAGTCAAAATTTATATGTTTTATGATACATCATAAATATTTTTCTTTTATTGAAAATAGATTTTTTTTTCTTACATAATATATAGTGATTATGGTTTCCACTCCCTCTATTCCTGGTTCCAACCCACTGTCCCTCCCATCCAGATCCAATCCCTTTCTGTCTCTCATTAGAAAACAAAAAACAAAACAAAAACCCAAGCTTCTAAGGGATAATAATAAATAAGAACTAACACATTGGAATAGGACAATAGAAACAAATGGAAAAGAGCCCAAAAGAAAGAGACCCCGCTCATTCATACACTCAGGAATCCCATAAAAACACCAAACTGGAAGCCATAATATATACACAAAGGACCTGTATGATTAAGCAAGAGAGCAAACATATATATGTATATATAATAAAATAAGATAAAAATAAAAACAAAACAGGAAAATTTCTGACATGACATCATGAGACAGGGACCCTTCAGAGGTGCTATTGAGTTCTTTTTCTTTTGGCCATCTGCTGCTGGACATACAGCTACCCTTCAGTATCGTGTGTTTCCCCAGTGAGACACCCTTGGAGGAAACTAAATTTTAATATGTAAGTGGTTATTAATTGAAGATTGTTCTTGGGTTAGAGATGGGCTCATGGGTCTACTTCTACATGTAGCTCTAGGACCCCATCTTGTATAGACCAATGCAGGCCCTGTGTATACTACCTCAATCTCTGTGAGTTCTTATGTCAATCTTGTTGATTTCAAGGGATATGTTTTCTTGATATCCTCCATCTACTCTAGCTTTTTATACTCTTTCTGCCTCCTCTCCCATGGAGTTCTCTGAGTCCTTTTGGGGAATAAGTCCATGGGGAATTATAATTCCCCTTTTGGGGAATAAGCCCATCTTTAGGACTGCATGTTCCAAGGTCTCTCACTCTTTGCATAATGTTTGGCTGTGGATCTCTGTATTTATTACCATGTGCTGCAGGAAGATGCTTCTCTGATGATGGCTGAGCAAGGCACTGATTTGCTTCTCTGACTGAAGTTACATCATAAAGATTTATAAATAATGTTGGTTACGGTATTTGTAAATGATACTCAAGATCAAGGAAGGGATAGTTGGTAGATTGCAGCATTACAAACAGCCGGAGAGAATTGGGGAGGAGATGATGCCTTGAAAGGAAGAGGAGAGATTTGAATAATACTGTAGAGAACAATGAAAAATTCAGAAGTACAATCTCAGGTTCCTATCAATACAAGGGGAGGGTGTGGAGCTAGCAAGAGTGTGTAAATAGGGGAGACACTGTCAGTACCTTCTCACTGTCAGGTGATAATGTGATGTGACCAGGAGAGGAGACACTTGCAGACCACTTTTTAGGATTGCTACTCGGCTGTCTCAATTCTCATTAAATTATGTGAGGCCAGTAACAACTTTGTCTATTCAAACTCCTACTTTGTATTTTTATGCTTTTCCAAGAGTTATTGTAGCCCTCACAATGCTGTTTCCCATGATAAATGTGGAAGTGTGAAATGTTACCTTGTTTCTTTCAGATCATTGAGTACTTCCTTTGCACACTCTCCTTTTTCTCTTTGCACTAGCATGTTAACAGATGTGTCAGACTGAAAAACTAGTTAAATCCTGCTGTAGTGTGGCAGATTTGAGTCAAGTGAAGAGACTTCACAAATTCTCAGGATGTTAATGGATTGTCATATAGCTCAAACTCTGCCTTTTTTTGAAGCGTTTTTTTTTTTTTATTTGTAAATATATGTCCACAGAGAAGAAAAGGAGCCTTTATTCCTAAGAACAGAAATTATTTTTATGGTGTAGGCAGGATCTGAGTTTGTTCCTCTAGTTGGTGAAGAAGTAAGTTGGATGTAGTGAGCTTCTTCTAATAATTAGAATATGTGGATGTATAGCACTTCTCAGACTAAGCTACAAAAAGATTGTTACTTCTGAGGCTGGAGAAATCACTCAGCATTTTGATGCTCTTACAGAGGACCAGGGTTCTGTCCTCATCATCCATAGGATGGCTCACAACCATCCTAACTACCGTTCCTGGATCTGCTGCCCTCTTCTGACTTCCACCTGGACCCAGCATGTACTTGGTGCACATACATGTAGCTAAAATATTCAGCCACATAAAAATTAAGCCAACTTTTAAAATTAATTCTTTTCAAAATAGATGTCACTTTTCCTTTAATGCTAATCTATACCTAGTATCTTGCAAATGAGGAACGTAGATTTGTAATCAGACTGTCCCAGTACCGTAACTTACGATGTCCAGCATTACTTCATTAACAATGTGTCTCTCACACTAATTCTGTAACTACTCTTCTCTTACTCTCAATAAAAAGTGTATCCTCCAGATTTAGTCTGTCTTTGCTATTAATCTTTTTGTGAAGAACAGCCTCACTTCGAAAGAGAGCTTCAGTCATCGCCGACCCAAACCCTTGCAAGGAAACAAATCTTTCTCAAAATATTTTCTCCTCACTTGGTCTCTCAAATCTCATTATTACATATCTTAATAAAAGTCTGTGGCTTTTTGATTAAAATTTGTCTTATAAAATAATGTACTGAAGTCATCAGAGCATGTCCCTAAGAGAACAATTTCTATTTAAGTCAAGCTAGCAGCTATCTGACCTTGGAAGAGATTCATCCTTCTTTTTCATATCTTCAGACATTGATAGGCTTACATTCTCCAGGCTGTGTAGATGCCATGGCAATTTGTATTCTTTTCAAACTCTCTTTGTTTGCAAGTTTACTTGTTCTGGAAAAGTGTTAAGGAGTGTATAGCATATATGTGCCTTTCAATATTTTTCCTCTTTGCATAGCAAGTGCTTGAAACAAAGGTTTCTATCTGTTTTTTAAATGACTATGCATACAATGTGTCTCTCTGGTTGTCAATCTCTGCTGGAGAATTCATCATCTTCAGGACAAAAGCAAAGGTCAGGATTGTACTTTATCAATCATGGTTGCCAGTTTCTGGTGACCATGCAAGAACTGGTTGAGAGACTGCATTAGTTACTTTTATGCTGCTGCAATTAAATGGGATGACCAAAAGCAACTTATATAAAAGAGATCTTATTTTGGCTTATGATTCCAAAGGGAATATCCATAATAGCCAGAAGGTGCAAATATGTGGTCAGCTGACTGTATTTCATTCACACAGATGGAGCAGAGTGGGAAGGGGATGGGCAGACAGACAGGATGGTGCAAGGGTGAAGCTATAAGCACTAAAAGCCCACCCAATGACATCCTTCCTCTAGCAAGGGTCTATGTCCTAAAGGTTTGATAACCTTCCCAAACACTGACACCAACCGGGGCCAAGTATTCAAACTTAGGAGTCCATTGGGGGAGGTACATTCCTCACTCACACCATCAGAGGGACACATCATTTGCCTTTGTGCTTAACACTTACATATTTGTCTAAACATAAATCATCATTTGAAACGCTAGCAATGGCTCCTGTCCCATGGTGGTGTTCTCAGCATCCCCACAGGATATCCCTGGCCTTTTCACCTCTAGTTCCTGCATCAACCTGTCTGCTACCTGATGTGGGATATCTTTCTGTATGCCATGAATATTATTCATTAATAATAATAATAATAATAATAATAAACTGTTTTGATATATGGCAAGGCATCGTAAAAGTAGGCAAGAGATACAGGGGAGAGAAGGCAGAGTCCCAAGAGACTCAATCCAGTTGCCCAAAAAACAAGACGTAAAGAAATAGGTAAGCTACAGGCCATGTGGCAAAACAGATGATGAAAAATGGGTTAAATTAAGATGCAAGAGCTAACTAACAATATGCCTGAGCCACAGGCCAAGCAACATGTAACTAATATAAATGTATGAGTTATCTTTGGGGGGTCTAAACAGCGGTGGGCAGGTCCAGATCTTAAGACTAGTTCAGGAAAAAACTTTCTATTACAGCTACTTCCCTTCCTCTCTTCAATTTCAACTTTGTACTGCAGTTACAACTACTGTTTTTATTCACTTATTAGGGTGTGAGACTCAGTAGTTGGGCATAGAAAGAAGAGAGGCACTTAGTGTACTGCGTGCATTGGTGTGCATTGTAACTCTATATTCATAGTAACTCATAATGATTAGATGCATGTCGTGAACACTGGAATTTCTTAAATTTATTTTTCAGTGCTTTTGGGGAGGGGCACTCCATGGCCTTCCTGTTTGATTTAACTGTGTAGCCCTTCTTTGTCTCAAACTCTCCTGCTAAATGTCATGAGTAGTGGAATTACATGACCACACTACTGTGCCCAGCTTTATTCACACTCCTTGAAACACACTTTGGAGAATTATGTGGGAATGGCTTTAGGAAGGACATAAACATTTAAAACTATTTTCTTTCTGTTTAAAAATATATATGTTTTTGTTTTCCTCAGTTTTTCCATTTGGCACTCTTGGTTTGAATAATCATAAATACGTAATATTTGTCATTCAGATGCAGGGCTCATTTCACTGAAGTTCAATGGAACTGAATACTATCCATTTACTCTCATCACAATCCAGCATAAAAAAATGTGTCTGTCTGCTAGGTGGAAAGCAAACTGCTAAAAAGTGTTGATGATCCCTTTTGAAAAGCAATATTAGACTCAGTTCTTGAGTCCCCTCACACAACAATATGAAAATAGTGCTCATCAATGAAAGAATTATCTTATAAGAAGCAGCCGTAATGGGGTTAACAAGAAACATTAGGGAAATTCTCAGAAATCCATAAAGATAACCCCAACTAAGATTATTAGCAATGGTGAAGATGGTGCCAGCGTTGGCCTGTAACAGTAATCAGATTGGTGAAGACCCTAACTGTACTCATAGAGCATTTATCTAGTAACTGGTGGAAGCAGATGCAGAGATCCCCAGTCAAGCACTAGGCCAAGCTCTGGGAGTCCAGTTGAAAAGAAAGAGGGGAGAAGCAACTGACAGACAGGACCAGGAGCGAGACTGAGGAAAATGCAACACAGCTGGCTGCTGCTGAGGGAATTTGCAGGGCTACCCACCTCCAACTGAGCAAACAGAGAAGGACTGGGGACCCTGAAAGATAGACTCAGACTCTGCCCAAAGAAGTGAGAAGACACACACAAGCCTGAGTGCCACAACTGACCAGGAGCCACCTAATCATGAACCACTGAAGCCATGGGCAGACGCCAGTGCAAAAATTTACATAATAATATAAAGAACAACAAGGTAACTCCAGAAGAAAGAGGCAATCCTACAAGTACAAGATCTGAACTGAGCAATGAAGAGGAAACAGAAGGAAGCAACACCAAAAATTCCTTTATTATGATCATCGAAGCTCTCAAAGAACATATGAAAACTTGCCTTAAAGAAATAGAAGAAAATACAAACAAAAAATTGGAAGACATGAACAAATCTATGAAAGAAAACCAAGAAAAAGTAAACCAAAAAATTAAAGAAACATGCCAGGAACTAAAAGCTGAAATAGAAGCAATAAAAAAGTCACAAAATGAGGCAAAGATGGAAATAGAAAATCTGAAGAAGATGCTGAAACCACAGATACAAGCATAACAAACAGAGTTCAAAAGATGGAAGATAGAATCTCTGAAGTGGAAGACTCAGTAACTCAAATAGATATATCAGTCAAAGAAAATACTAAAACCAAAAAAGCCATAACTCAAAATGTTCAGGAAATCTGGGACACCATGAAAAGACCTAACTTGAGAATAATAGGAATAGAAGAAGGAGAAGAATACCAGCTCAAAGGCACAGATAATTTATTCAAGAAAATCATAGAAGAAAACTTTCTCAACCTAAAAAAGGAAATGCCTATAAAGATATAAGAAGCCTTCAGAACACCAAATAGGTATGACCCCCAAAAAAAGTCAACGCGCCACATTATAATCAAGCCACAAAACATACAGAACAAAGAAAAAATTTTAAGAGCTGCAAAAGAAAATGACCAACTTACATATAAAGGCAGACCCATCAGAATAACACCTGACTATTCAGTGGAAACGATGAAAGCTAGAAGGGTTGGTCAGAAGTTATACAGACACTAAAAGAGCATGGCTGACAAACTAGAATACTATACCCTGCAAAATTATCAATCACCATAGATAGAGTAAACAAGATATTTCATGATAAAGTCAGGCTGAAACAGTATCTATCTACCAATCCAGCACTACAGAGAGTATTAGAGGGAAAACTCCAACCTAAGGACGCCAGATACACCCATGAAACCACAAACAATCAATAATTCCACAGAAGAATTCCCCAGAGAAAGGAAATACAAACAAGTTACCACCAAAAATGGCAGGAAATATCAATCAGTGGTCCCTAATTTCCCTTAATACCAATGGACTCAACTCTCCTATAAAATGTCACACACTAACAAGATGGGTACAACAACAGAAGCCATCCTTCTGTTGCCTTCAAGAAACACACCTCAACCACAAAGACAGACACAGGCTTAGAATTATGGGTTGGGAAAAGATTTTCCAGTCAAATGATCCTAAGAAACAAGCAGGGGTTGCAATCCTAATATCTAACAAAGTAGACTTTAAGCTAAAAGCAATTAAAAGGGACCAAGATGGTCATTACTTATTCATCACAGTAATAATTAGTCAAGAGGAGATTTCAATCTTGAATATTTATGCCCCTAATATAGGGGCACCTACATATGTAAAACAAACTGCTAAAGCTTGAATCACACATCAATTCTTACACCCTAATCGTGGGAGACTGCAATACCCCACTTTCAACCTTGGATAGGTCAACCAGACAGAGACACAACAAAGAAATAAGGAGTCTAAAAGAGGTTATGATGCAAATGGATTTAATAGATATCTACAGAAGCTTCCACCCAAACGCAAAGATATATACATATTTCTCAGCTCCTCATGGAACTTTCTCCAAAATTGACCACATAATTGGTCATAAAGCAAATATCAGCAGATACAAAAAAATGGAAATAATCCCTTGTAACATATCAGACCACCAGGGCCTAAAGTTAGAGTTCAACAACATCAAAACCCAAAGAAAGCCTACCAACTCATGGAAACTAAACATCACTCAG
>PVIH01010969.1:0-71849 GCA_004025045.1 Sigmodon hispidus
ACCCAGCCACCCAGCCACCCAGACACCCAGTTACCCAGACACTCAGCTACACAGCCAGCCACAGAGTAAGAGTGAAAGTAAGATTTACAGAAGAGAAAGGAAAAAAGCCCAAAAGCAAACTTAATTTAATAAGTTGAGGAAAGCTGGCGAGAAACAACCCAAGCTAAGACTGGGCATTTATAATTAAAAATAAGCCTCCCTGAGTGGTTTGTTTGGGAGGTGGGTGGCGGAGTTCCCAAAAGAGTAGAGTAAAAACAAACAACATCAGGAGGAGGTGAGTCCCGGGGGATAAAGACACTTGGCAAGCCTGAGTTCCATCCCCGGAGCCCATGGTGGAAGCAGAGAAGCAACTCGGACAGGCCGCCCTGGATCTCCACACAGAAGCTGTAGCACTTGGATGCACTCCCATCCTCACACACATATAGCATAGAGAAATGTAAATTTTTAAAATGATGTAGAGGTAGAATGTAACGTGTGTAGTGTGTGTTTATGCTTGTGCACGTCTACAAACTGCCCTTTATGCTAGACAGTTCCAAATGACCCTGAACCTAGTTTTTCTTGTGAAACAGAAATGAGTTACTTGGTTAAAAGTTATGGCTGATGTGAGCAAGGGGACTATACCAGGAATAATTGTGACAGACACTCACATGAGTGCCCGTACTTCTGTTTTTATAGAAAAGTACTTTTGAAAATAGCACTTCTCAGCTTTTTGACCTCAAAGCCAAAGATGGTAAACGTACACAGACTCTGAAGTGCCAGCATTGGAAACTAAGATATAATGGAGAGCGGTTATTGATGAATTTGAAATAAGAATGATGACTAAATATATAAATATCACCTCAGCATTAATGATTAAATAACTGTTGCCTGAAGCTCATCAAGTGTTTTTAGAATATGAAAAGATTTGTGTAGGGGATTTCTTTTGTTGTGTGTGTCCTATGAAGTGTGTGCTCAGTTATTCATATCCTGAATGCTGGGCTTTCAGGTTGGATCAAACACTGCTGTCTGTCTTCTGAGGGGCCAGGCTGGAAAGCAATGACTCAGCATCTGTCTAGGATACTTTTCTGTGCTTAATGCTGAATTTTACATTCTGGATTAGTTATAGGAAGAAAAAAATTAACTTATAAAGAAGGGAGGGAGAGGCAGAGGAGGCAGTGGGTCTTTATAACTGTCACCTTCTACTTTTATTTTAAATGTTTATTGCCCCTTTGAGGAAAGAGTCATCCAAGAACTCTTTCTCAGGCACCTGTGATTCTATAGCCGAGTACCCTAATCTCCTCACTCAGTTTTAAATTTTCTTTCCCGAAATTGAATTTTCAATACAGAAAAAAAAATCAAAATATCATTTATACCTTTAAAAGCCCTCTTAAATATCACTGTCATTTACATTATTAAAGTAAAAACAGTAGTTAGGATAGGAACACATCAAGTTAAAATCTCTCTACATACTCCTGGAGCTTTTTCAACATAATCTATTCTGTATGTTTGTGTGTTTGCTCAGTTTGTTTTAAGAGGGGGTCATGCGTTTCTCAAACTCCTGGGCTAGTGACCCTCCTGCCCCCACCTCCTGAGTAGCTATAGTCACAGCATGAACGGTATACCATACCTAGCTACCATAAAAGGTTTTTAATACAAATCGAAACTCATGTGAAATAGTTACACAATACACTCTAGTAAAGACTTTTTGCCCTTATCCATGGTGACATTATTGGTTATAGGAGAAAATGAACCAGAGCCATTATCTGCCATCTGAAAGTCTCATGTTTCTCTTCTTGTGCATGATGTACATACATGTATATGTTCATATACATGGGCACGTGTGTGCACAGGCCGGAGGTCTATGTTGGATGCCTTTTATTTTTAATAGCTCTCCATTATATTTTTCTGAACCTGGAGGAGCTCACCAATTAGGGTGATGAGGAGTTCCCAGGATCCTTTTCTCTCTGCTTCCCCAGCACTAGGCTTTTTCCACAGGTACTGAGAATTAGACACTAAAGTACATCCAAGTATTCTTCCCTCCGAGCCATCTCCAGTGAAGCTCCTGTTTAAATCTGATGCTTGGCAAAGACTCTGAGTCACATGGGAAACAAATGACAGGTACAGCTTAATTTTTCAAATAATAGATTCTTGAGAGAAAGCTTCTAAGATGATCAGTATTTATAGAACATTCACTCAGAACCAATGGGCTGAGTCAGGATTTCCCAGGAGCCATTGCATTTTAGAAGTAGACAGCTTAGGAAAGCAGATTGGTAACTCCAGGTCATGAAGAGCACAGGACAGCATAAACCACTGAGGGACAAATTTTATAGACATTTGGTTAGATTAATATTTTAATGCCATATTCTTTTTATATTAAAATTTTTCTTCTTTCAGAAGGTATTTATTTCCTACAAAAATTTGGTAAACATTGGTTTTGTAAACTAATTCTGTGTCTATTCCTATAGAACTATACTGTTTTTCCTTGCAGATCTCACATCTAAGCAAGCCTGCTCAGTACTAGTGACCTGGTCCTTGACTTACAGGCTCTGAAGATCAGATTGTCTTAGGCTACTAGGCCAAGAACCTCAGGAAACTGGGTATGATTCCAAGGTGAGAATTCACTTACACTTCAGTACTACACACGAAATCTGGGGAATAGTTTCTAAGGTGTGGCTTTCTGACCTCATGACAGCCAAGAGGCCTTGGAACTCCTTTCTAAGACTCCTCATGAAATATTTTAGAACAAAGTGGGTGTTGTAACTTTCATAAATCCATTATGGAGTGCCTGAGACTCGTAAGAATAAACCCACAGTGGTACCAACACTCTTTCTCACCCACATAAGCCCTCATCAGGACATCTATGACCAAGCATACCTGAGCATCCCAGCTCAGACTGGACTTCCAGCTACTGGAAATGGCTGAGGAAAGAAGATTCCAAGTTCAAGACTAACCTGACCTGGGCAAATCATCAAAAACCCATCTCAAAATAAAAAGCTTTAATTTTCAAAAACAAAAAAACCTGGGTTGGAGAAATGGTTCAGCAGCTAAGAGCACTTGCTTCTCTTGCAGAGGACCCAGGTTCAGTTCCCAGGACCCATGTGGTAGCTTACAACAATCAGTAATTCAAGTTTCAGGGAGCATGGCAGGCGTGTGGTGTATATACATTCTTACATACAAAACACTCATTCACATGAAATTTAAAAATCTAAAAGTAAAATTTTAAAAACCTTTCTTGAAATATGCAAAAATAAACACCAGAAACCCAAATCATCTAATCAATGAATGTTGAATTGAATAGATAAGTCTCAAAAGAAGGTGCTCAGACAGTCATTAAGAACTCAGCAAGTGTCCAACATCCTTAAACCATCAAGGAAATGCAATGGAAGATGCTCTGAGATTTGTCGTGATCAGAATGACTACAATCAGACACCAAGGGAACAGATGAGGACCGATGCTGAAGGGGATGCAGGGAGAGAGGAGTTCTTGTTCACTGCTGCATGAAGTGGAACTTTGTGCAGCCACTGCAGAAGTCATCAATAGAGTCCTCAAGAATTTAAAAATAGAACTACCATTCACTCAGGCATACTTATGGTATATTCAGCCATACCACTCCTGGACATATGCCTGAAAATGATGTGTCTGTCCTACTACAAAGATACATGAGTATCCATTCCATTACTGCATTATTCATGGTAGCAAAGCAATAAAATCAGCTTCAATATCCGTCAACAGACGATCAGAAAAACAAATGTATGTGTGCCCATATGTATGTGGAGTGCATACACACAATGGAATTTTGAGCAGCCGCAAAGAAAAATGCCAGTCATGTCCTTTGTGGGAAAGTAAATGGAATTGAAAATAATTATACCAAACAAAACACACCAGACCTAGAAAGTTAAATATCATTAAGTGTTCTCTTAAATGCGGAGTCCAGATTTATGTGCATGTCTCTATTAGCAAATGTGTGTGTGTGTGTGTGTGTGTGTGTGTGTGTGTGTGTGTGTGCACTTGACCATGTGCATGCACAGGGAAGGGATTATGAGAGAAGAGAATTCATGTAATGAAAGCAGAAGTCGGGGCTAACTGGGGGAAGAAAGGAGACCAGCCAGAGAGGTCAAGAGAGCCCAGAACATAATCAGTGCAGGAGAGGATCAACCAAGAACAAAGTACAAAACATATGTGTGAGGATGTGAGCATAAAACCAAGGATTTTGTTTGTCAACCTTAAAAAAATAATAATTGAATAATAGTTTAGCTGACAAAGACATGGCCAAACATGATAACCTAGTTAGTTCCCAGGAACCCACATGGGAAATGAGACAACTGACTCCTGCCTGTTGTCTCTATACACATTCCATGATATGTGTGCACACAATACACACACAATAACACACATGTACATACACACTCACACAGGAACACATATGCGCACACATACATGCACAAGCACACAGGCACGGGCATGCAGGAACACACACACATGCTATACTCCAGTAAAGATGTTTTAAAGGGGGTAGGAGATATTCCTCAGTAGTCACACACATGTAAACAAGGCCCTCAATTCAATCTCTAGCACTGGAAAAAAAAATACCTTTTTGAGATTACTATAATCATGAACAAGATGTTTATAAAAATCATGGAAGAATTTGGAATGGGTAAAAACAAAACAAGGACAACAAAGAAATTCCTGGGAGCTGGGCATAGTGGTGCACACCTACAATCCCAGCATGCAGCGGGGAGGATCAGCCTGAGTCCCCGTTGTCGTCTCACAGAAGTACTGGGTGTCTGCGGGGTGGGCTGAAGGAGGCTGCCCAGAGCTAGCTCACAGGTCTGTAATTTGTAGACAGTGCATAACATTGCAAGTGACTCTTTTCTAAAAAAACACAAATAATTTTACCTGTCGAGACACAGTTGATTAGTGACCTGTAAATACTGATCAATTTGGTATCTATTTATAAGTTCTTGTCAGAATTCCTGGAATCTATATACGTATCTGTTGCTTGAATTTTTGAGCTGCTTATAACGTATTGATTTCCTAACTAACTAACCAGTTAAAATCTTTGAAAAGCTCATTTATATTTGTATGACTATGCCTTTACCTTAAAAACAATATTTTAAAGGGGTCCAGGATGTGGGAAATTCTCCCTCCACCCCGACTGAGCTGCCTGGGGAGGGGGACACATTGTCACATAGTATTTGGGAATTTCACAGTATTTCACAGGTTTCTAGCTATCCAATCAAGGACTCCCAGAAAACCTCAAATAAGCATTCAGGAATACATTGCGTGAGAACATAGAAAGTCAAAAAGTCAAAAATAAAACAAATTACCCTGGGTCAAGATTAAAAAATAAAAACTAGTAAAGAATCATACTTTTGAAATTTACTTACCTCTAATTTTTTACCTCTAATGACTAAGAAAATTAAAAATGCAAATTCTTTCAGAATTATAATATTCTATATGTTAATTTTTTGCTGTATGTACACTGTACCACAGGCAGGAGAGAAATCTCCAAAGTAAATTTTAAAAAGGATGTCAAACAATAAAGCAATTAAAAAGTCCATTTTTATAAAGAACTAAGTGGTTGGTAAAATCCACTAGGAATAGACCCAACAAAGTTCACATCGGCCTCGATGAACTCTACAGACTGGAAGGTCTGGAGTGCTGGGGCCACCACTGGCTTCTCTTTCACCTGCGGAACCCATGAAGCTAGGGAAAGACATTAAGCAGTTTGGTGGTATTTATTCTTAGGGTAACTGGAGATTTTCAGAAAGAATACACATTATAAGGGAAAAATCATTACCTAAAAAGAGACAAAAGAGGTACATTTCTGCTATTTCACAGCTGGTCTCTGACAGCAGCCATTTTTCTTGGGCTATCTATAGGAGAGCTGTTCCCAAGCACAGGCCTGGGCATAGTAAACAGCTGAGTGACAGGAGAAAGAAAAATGGCCTGAAGTAAGTTAATGCCATCTGGACTCTCTCCTACCTTTGGGTGGTCCAGTGAGATACACTGTTTCAGAAACACTCCTGTACACCAAGGTGCTCAGTTCTATAAATGATTTAAGTAGGAAATGTCTTAGAAACAAATGACAAAACAGAGAAAGATAATATAAAGATTTTTGTTATTGTTGCCCCACAAGAGTGTAGAGTTTATGCATGCTAATTGCATGTGCTACCAGTGAGATGTACCCCAGCTCAATGATGCAAATTTTGATACACTAAACAAAAATTCTCATTTAATTCTGAACTTTGTCTAAAATTGGAATAAATAACATGTACAGAACATTTGAAAAAAGATATTGAAAAAGCAACATCTATACAAAAATCAATAAAGGCATAATAATTATTCCATTTTCTAAAATTTCTCTAAGTTTTAGATGGCCACAATTCTTTTGAAGTATGTAAAAAGCTAAAAATGTAATCAAATATCTAAAATTCGTGCTGTATTTTCTCCCTGTTGTGTTAACAGTCCTCAGTTGGAGTTCAGAAACAATAGCTTGCTTTTATTCCAGACTGTAAATTACAGTAGGTTCTTTCAAGCACAACGTGTTCCTAACAGAACTGCTGAGAGCCGGGAAGCATTAGGACAGCCCAGCATGACTATACTTAGGCTGTACCAGCATCAGCCCGCGCTTGTGTCAGCAAAATTTATCACTTCTTTCTTTTCTTCTCTCCAAATTGAGTGCATTTTGATGTCTCCAGCTTTGGGGGGCGGGGAGTGGCATTAGGCCCCTTTAATGACATTTATTTGACTATAAAGATTTAAGCACACAATTTCATCTGAAAATACTTTGGTCAAGGTCAAAATGCTAAAATTAAACTCTGGTTTAAAAGACAAAGTTTTATTTAGATTTCCTGTTTATTTCATTACATTTCCTGTTTGAATCATAACTGTTTTAGAACAGTAAAGTTCTGACCAAAGTCATAAAACAAATTCTCTCACAACCAATGCTAATCAAGTTCAATTTCATTGTGTTTATATCTTAACTTATATAAGGTTATATATAATTTAAGAAAAGGTCAATATACTGAATAGGCTGTATTTTAATAGTTTTTATTGTCAAATTTATTATCTTATTAATTTTTCATGCCTCTTGTATGGGTCCTTACAGAGTGTTAGCTGAGGGGGAAGACATGCCCAGTATATGTTTGGGCTGTCTGAGGCTAGAAGCCCAAATGCAAAGGGTGAAGGATGAAGATGTTGGGTAGTGTGGATATCCTTGCTTCCTGCCCATTGTGGTGGATTCCTGTTCCACCCGCTCTCACCATACAGTGAACCACCAAAGTGACTAACTATGCTAAAACAACTCTCCCTTTTAAACTGTTTTTCATGGCCATTTTATCAGAGTGATAAAAAAAGACCCTCAAATAATTGTTGACTATATTTATCTCACTAAAGAGAAACTGAACAAGAATTAGCCTTAAGGAAAACATCATAGTTGATATTTATAGGTAAGTAAGGCTCTTCCCAATGAGTCAATCAGAAAGGAAGCGCTGTCTCATACCCTACCTGGAAAGTTCACATCTGTCCTTCAATCCTTACCAATGCGATACATAAAACTCCTCACTTTATATGTGTGTTAGACAATAATTCCCCTTATGATGGGTTAGTGAAAGACTGGGAATATGGCAGAAACGGCTACATACTCTCTATCCGAATTATCCTTGTTATTTTATCTATTCATAGAATCCACACTAGGCACAGGGCTGCACAGATTACACTTTCCACTCCACTTCCCAGTGAGATCAAGTCATAGACTGCATCGGTAGGTTCCGGCCCTTTGATGGGAAGAAAAATGATGCTACAACTTCATCTTCCAGGAACGCCCTTTAAAGCTTACTTTTCTCTCCTTCCTCCTTACACTGTTGGGGAAGCCCTAATCCACAGATTGTACAGTATCAAAAATGAGGCACAAGCCACTGACTTGTGCTTCCAGGGACTAATGGAGGAGGGGGGGCACCATTAAGAATGTTTCCAGAGCCAGGTGTGCTAGCATGTACCTTTAATCCCAGCATTTGAGAGGGAGCTGTAGGGTCTGTGTGAGTTGGAGGCCAGCCTAATCTAAATAGCGAGTTCCAAGCCAGCCAGCATTACATAGTGAGACCCTGTCTCAATGAATGAATGAATGAAAGAATGAATGTGCTTCCTGAAGTCAAACCAGCTCATTTTGATTCTCAAAACAGTGATGGAAGCAGGGACAGGAGAGACAGAGACAGTGCACAGAGATTAAAGTGACCACTAGTTAAAGTTGATCCTAACTTTAGTGGAAATCAAAAGGACACTCACTGAAGTCAGAACTAGAGAAGTTCAGTTGTGTACTCACCTTCCACTAGAACTTGGTGTAACCCAGGGTCCTAACAACAGAGTTAGGCATAAAGAGTATGACAGTTGAAGAGGCATAAGCAAAGCACGTGTTGTTCACAGTTGCCATGGTTACATACCTTGAAAACCGGAGGGAATCTGATGAAAACCTGGGGACACCACTATAGTTCAGTAAGACAAAGTAGCTACTTCCTTAATACCAATAGTAGTTATAAGACAGGAGGGCCCGGTCACAACACCGACGAAGTGATGACACAGGAATAGACTTAAGAAACACGTAAAACTAACCCACACAAGGGAAGCCTGGAACAGGAGCTCAGATAGACCCACACCATGAATTCATAGATTCTACATTAATTTTGGAACTTAATGTTACTTTAATTGCTAAGAAGAGGAGGCATAAGGTTCCAGGAGCAAACACGACCTTGGGAAGATGAGCAAGCGGAAGACAGAGGATTTTGAGGTCAATGAAAATACTGTTTATGAGAATAAAATAGTGTGCTCTGGCCCTTTTACATCTGTTCGAACTCAGCCTAAACACTAAGAGTGAGTCCTAAATAATGGACTTTTGTGATCTTTTTGTTTATGTTCATTATTTTTTTTTTAGTGTGTTTTCTTTTGTTTAAAAAGGGGCCTGCCTGTACTTTGTCCCTGACCACAGCCTCTTACTGCAGTGGCTGGTAGTTAGAACAGGAACTGATAACTAACAAAGTTCCAAGAATAAGTGGTGGTGTGGTGCTCATTCGCTGTAGAGCCAAAGGATGTCCTTGGAACACAACACAACTCTGCAGCTGTGGTTGTCCACAGAATAACTCCACCGTACACGATCAGACCCCTCAGTATTTCACCACAGATGAGGAAGGGGCCCATGAGCCTCCCCTCCTAGGAAATATTGGCAGTTAATGATTGCTGTGGGGAGGGTGGATTTCTTCAGTGGTGTAGTCTCTGGGAAGTTGCTCTTGCTCCCGGAAGTAACTTCCCCAGGCTCAGGGCAGAAACCATACATAGAAGTCAAGGAAATGGGAGGGGTCTTGTTAGGAAGAAAGGCTGGGGGGTTGGGAGGGGGCGAGGAGAACTGAGGAAGTGAAAACTAGTAAGATTCATTACGTAAATACATGAAACTTTCAAATGAGAAAAATTTCAAGAAAAAATATTGATGCTAGAAAAATTTACTCTTCTGGTGCAAAGTCCTGAGAAGAGGCAATGTTGCAATCACAAGATGAAGAGGGTGGGAGCCTCTGGCCGTGCTTCAGGGTTTCTGAGAACATAAAATTACCCTGAAAAAAAAAAGCTTTTTAAAAAGTAAAAAAATAAAGACTTTACTAAAAGGAAAAGAAAGCAGAAGTAAGTTCCAATGTAATTCCCAGATTTGATGACTTAAGAATGAACTCAGCGTAGAGTTATCCCCAAGGCAACAATTTATTATAGCAAAAGTTCATCAAGTTCAGCTGCAAAGAAACTGGTCCAGAAGTATCCAGGCACATGCTTGCAGGTCCTTTCCTAGTGCAGGCATGGAGGAGACACTCAGTTCCTCCTATGATGACATCTGTGAAGTATTATCTGCCACAGAGGTTTGGCAAGGACTCAATGTCCAAAGTTTTTCTTGGGAGCAGGTCATGACCTCATGTTTGTGTGGTCCAGAACACACTGTCTTCCCAGATTTGCAAAAGGAAAATGAGTACTCAGCATAAAGCACATTGCTTGCACAGTGCGACATCCTCTCATTTAGAGAAAGTTTTACACAAGGAAAACTGTGTGCCAGCCAAGTGCTGTACAAGCAGACTTTTCTAAGGACAATTGTCTCAATTCTGTCACAGTAACTATGTTCTGTACATCTTGACTAATACAAACAGGGCAACCTCATCTGCTACAAGACACGTGAATTAGAGCAACACTGAATTATCACTGTCCCACATCAGACTGGTAAAGTCCAAAGTAAGTAAAATTTCTGCCGTGCAGTGGTGGTACATGCCTTTATTCCCAGGACTCAAGAGGCAGAGATAGACTGATCTCTGTGAGTTAGAGGCCAGCCTGGTCTACAAAGTAAGCTCCAGGACAGCCAGGGCTGTTACACAGAGAAACCCCCTCTCAAAAAAAACCCCAAACAGCCACGCCTGGCTTTTTAGCTGCCTGCTGATTGGGTGAGCTAGCTGGGGCAGTGCTGGAGAGCTGCCTGGGTGACGATGAAGGAGGGCTGATTAACCCAGCCTCCACCCAGGCCCAGACCAGGGTTACGAGTTAGCCTACTCCATCATGTATGAACTGCTGGAGCACATGGAGGGACCACTGGACCTGCCGATCCAAAGCTATAGGATCTCCATGATACAAGGCAATAGCAGCATTTCCAAGAGGAGTCCCAGGAAGGGCCCAGTGTGATAGGATAGCAGAAGCCAGAGGCCTCAAACCAGACCAAGGACTCATTGCATGAACACTTGAAAGTAAAGATGTATGGACTAAGGTTTAAAAAAAGAAAGAAAAAAAATTTCTGCTTGTTAATCGAGGTGCTTCCATATGTAGTTGGTAGGAACTGAGATGTCATATCAAGCACATTGACAATGTCTACCAGAATTACACATATCTATCTACCCTTCAGCCCAGCCAGCTTCTTGAAATGTGCTTGCCTTTGTAAAACCAAAGGTTATCCATTGTGGCACTGTTTGCACAAAACAATCTGAACTAACATTAGTAGGTTCGTGCTGCTGCTCATTTAAAGAGATCGATTCCCTGCCAGTCCTTTCATTACTGTATACAGGGCCTAATAGAGGGTTTGTGGGTAAAAGGGCTTGCCACCAAACCTGACAACCTGTGTTTGATTCCAGAACCCACATAGTAGAAGAGAACTGACTCCCACAGGTGCACTGTGGTATGCATGTCCCTACCTCCCATACACATATAAAATAAATGTTAAAAAAATCACCTATATAACCAAATGCGGCATATGATACTCGATGATAATAATAACTGTCACTGGTTTAGGTATTTACTATAATATACATTGCATCATTATAGACAGTGAGTGGTCTGCCTGTGAAGTTTTCTATTAAGAAATAATCTGTGTTACGGCAGCAGTAGGATTACACACTTGTGTTTACCACATCGAGTGACTGAATAGAGTAGCGATGTTGTGAGACCTGTCTTGCGCCACCTACATTTGCGTAAGTACATTATCATGTTGGCAGAATGACAGGATCGAGTAACACATTTATCAGAACACATCTCATCATTAAGTAACACAGGGCCCTGATATGCATCGATTTATGCTACAGGAGAAATAAGCTTTAAAATTGCTCACACGGGAATAATAGAAAATAGACCCATGACAGGAAGGGGTGAAATTGTGCACAGTATACCTGTCACTATTGCTTGAATTCTATTACCCCTCTGAATTTATCATTTAAACAAAATGTGAGCAGCTCTGGAACCCCATAGTAAAGCAATGGCACGATATGGTTGTTAAAGAATAATTATAATAAAAGAAAACTGTGTCCTGAGATTCTACTCATTTCTCTGGCAGACATTGGCAGATCTCTAGACAAACAAAACTGTTCACTCTTCGTGTTCTGTATGTCACAGTCGACATGAACTCTGAGCAAGAACTAGGGACCACCCAGTGATAACGCTTCTAACCTGAGTAACCAAATCTGGGGCTTCTGTGTTAACTTCTGGGAAGGATTATCAGAAATAGCGGACGTTAGTTTACAAACGTGAACCCACAGAGCCTATGGAAGAGACTAGAGACATGACTTCATCCTAGACAATACTGCACAGAATCATGGGAGATTTTCTAACATTAGAAGGACACCATATCTCTGTTTTGTTTCAGATCAACACCAAGATGCTTTCCTCTTTACAGAGATGCAGGTCTCACTCTACCTTAGTTTACTGTTGCCAAGAAACTGCTTTTTGCAGTCTGGGAGCAGCGTGAACTGTTGGTGGAGATTATCTGCAGCATCTCAGAACACCAGCCAGCAAATGTGCAGTGCAAAAGGTGCTGCCACCAAGTCTGATGGCCTAGTTTGATCCCATGAACCTACATGATGGAAGGACAGAAATGACTCCTACAATTACCCTCTGACCTCCATATGTGCTACAGCTCATGTACAGGGACACACATTTATGCACACAAATTTAAATATAAGCATTAGAATACAAAATATTTTCATTCTGATGACTTTTGGGCCATTGCTTCTTCATATGTACATGTATTTATATAATATGGAATATATCATATATGCGATATGATATATATGATATAATATGTATAATATATATGTATAATATGCTAGAAATAGGACACACACAAGTCTGTGGGACATTTTATTGGTTACAGGAGTGGGACGATCAGTCCACTGTGGATGGTGTTGTCCTTGGGCAGGAGGTCCTGGGTTGTACAAAAAGCTGACTGAACAAGCCACGTCAGTGAGCAGTATTTCTCCATGGCCTTTGCTTCAGTTCCTACCTCTAAGATCCTGTCCTGACTTTCCCTCAAGACTGCAACCTATGAGGCGAAACAAACCCTTTCCTTCCACAGTTGAGTTTAGTCTTGGTGTTTATCACAGCAACAGGCACCTGACTGAGACAGAGGGCAAACTTACTCCAGTTACACAATCAGGCAGAAGACTTAGGCTCAGTCCTACAGGATATCTGCAGAGACATCTCTACTCTTTCATCATGGCTGTTGGCAATTTTATCCACTCTTTCTTGGGTTCTGAAGCAGGAATATTGGTGTAAGTTTAAGGCCAGCCTGGGCTACATAGTAAGTTTCAGGTCAGCCTGGGATACACTATTTATTTTGTCTCAAAAAATATTTTGTAGTGATAGAACATATTCTATGGCAAGGGTCAGAAAACATGTTTTCTGTAAAAAGAAGGTGGATATTTTACTGTGGTTCATAATGTCTGGAGAAGTACTCAAGGTCATAGAAAAACAAGTATAGATAATACATAAATGAGCATGTATGTTTATAAAAAGTATTTGTAAACATTGTGGTTTGAACTTCATGTAAATTTCCTATGCCAGAAAATATTCTTTAAAGATAACTTCAAATGAAAAACCATTATTAACTAATGTTTTATAAAAATTGGTGATGGTAGAGTTTGGGTCCATGGGCTTGCTAATCTTTGTTCTATAAAATTTTAATCACAAATTTACTAAGGGATTTCTTAGCTCAGCGTAAGTTGCATCTTGGCAACTGTATTGTGAACATTTAATAGAATACCAATTATAAGTTGTAATGGTAGCAGTTCCATCTAGTGGGTTGTTGATAGCAGTTATTGGGATATTCTGTCTCTCAACAGCTGAGAGAGGGGGCATTGGCATTTCTAATTAGTGGATTTATCTATTTGCCTCACTGATTTTTCAGATATTTCATGCATTTTTAAATTCTGATGCTAGTTTCATACATATTTATGATTATTGCTTTCCTAATGAACAACTCCTTTCCTTATAAAAATATTGCTCTTTGCTAAAAAGTCTTTAAGAGCCAGAAGCAGTGGACATCTGGAGCAAACAGGTCCAGGCAGATAAGACACACCATCACACACATGAACTCATGGCGTCTGTGACTGTCAGCATCAGACCTACATAAGGGTAAGCCAGGCAAAATTCCAGCACAGACTCCACCTCTAGCCGAGAAGCTATTTTTGGTCGGTGTTTCCTGGGGGGAGAGACAGTCTTTTCTTTGAAGTGTGATCCCTGAGAGGTTGTCCTTGCTCCAGAAGGTCCCACACCCACATACTTGCAGGCACCCACTAAAGGGACTCCATGGACTTTAAATAAATAGCAGTAAATTTATTTAAATGGGTCGGGGAGGAGAGCGTGGAGGGATAGAAGAACTGAAGAGGTAAAGGGGGTGAATTAGATCAAAACATTATATGACTATATAAAATTTCAAGCAAATAAATAAAATGATATTTTCTATTTCAAAAGAGTAAGGTATTCCTCTCCCCTCAGGTGACAACTAGTTTGACAGTATGTCATCTGACACCACTATCATTACTCCAGTCTGGATTACTGATTCCATGGTGTAACTGTCTCTATTTTCCTTCATCCATTACTGCATCTTATTAAAGATTTTATCTTCTCATCTCTCTACACCATTTTCCCACAGCCCTGCTTCCTTGTGCATACCTGTGTGTGTCCCTGTCTGTGGCTATTTCTTTTAGCAATAGAACTTCTTCAGTTCATTTACAGTTGACATAGTTGATAGGTTGATACTGGTCTACCTTGGATTCTTTATACCTTCAGCTGCTTATATAGTTTCCTTTTCTTCTTCTTGGATTAGTTTTTAAAATTTTCATTCTAATGTAGATGTGAACCAGCTAACTCTGCATTATGTTTTTGAGATTGTAATATTCATTCATTTTTAGATCTTTTTATAACTTATTTTTGTTTTATGTGCATTGATATTTTGCCTGCATGTATGTCTGTGTGAAGGTGTTGGATCCTGGAGTTACAAACAGTTGTGAGCTGCCATGTGGTGCTGGGAATTGAACCCGGGTCCTCTGGAAGAGCAGTCAGTGCTCTAAACCACTGAGCCATCTCTCCAGCCCCTGTAATATACATTCTTAACTTGTCATAACATCTTCCCACCCTTCTATGTTACTGACACCTGCTCTTTTGTGCTCCATGATCATGGGTCATGTCTCTGCATGGTATATTCCACAATACATTTTTGGTTTAAATAGTCATATATTTCTTACCTACATTGAAACTTAAGAGAAAGTCTAATATGTATTGTATTAGTCAGGGTTCTCTAGAGTCACAGAACTTATAGAATGTGTGTGTATATATCTCTCTCTTTATATATATATAATTGTATATATATATGTATATATAAAGAGATTGGCTTGCAAGATGCAATCCAACAATGGCTAGTTATGAATGGAGAATCCAAGAATCTAATAACTGCTCACTCCCATGAGGCTGGGTGTCTCAGTTGGTCTGCTTAAATCTAGAAGATGTGTGCCAGGGCCAAGGCAAGGGCAAGCAGGCAAAGAACAAACCCCATCCTTTTCCTTCTCCTATTGCCCTTACATAGGTTTATTTATGTGGCCCAGATTAAAGGTGTGCCTTCCAGCCTCAAGGTCTGCACTAAAGGCCTAGTCATCCAGCCTCAAAATGTGAATCAAAGGTGTGTTGTCTTCTTGCCCCAAGATCCAGGTCACAAGTGTGCCTTCCATTTCTGGATTATAGTTCATCCAGTTATAGTCAAGTTGACATCCGAGAACAGCCATCACATGTATGTACATTTTCACTTTTTTTAAAGTGTTCTTTATGCCTTTCTGGATTATGGGACATTGTTTTCCCCCAGTCTGGGGAGTTTTACATCTCTTCTAATGAGGGCTACTGGCAATAAATGTTCTTCGGTTTCACATATCTGAATATTGCCTTCATTTTAACAGTTTTATTGAAACATATAATTCCTATGTAATTTACCCATGCAACATATATGATTCAATAATTTTGGTATATTCACAGGGTTGTTATCCCACAGTCTAATTTTAGAACATTTTAATCCTCTCTAAAAGTAATGGCAATCCAAGAGCAATTACCCCACATTTCCTACCTCACAGCTAATTTAATTTCTCCTCTTCAAAACTGTCTTGCATTATGTGTGTCATCAAGGAGCAGACGTGGGGATTGCCTGCAGGGTTCTCTCCGGTGTTACCAGGGCTTATCCACAGGAAAAAGGCCATTAAAAGTGGGAAAACTGAGTGGTGACAATCCCCTTCAAATGCTTCTTCCTCTTCTCTTTCTGCCTCCTCCCAGTCACTTCCTGGTGCCTTTCCCACAGCACTGTTAGATTTGCACAGAGTCCACCATTTTTAACTGAAGGTGAGAAAGACTAGCCTTTTCTATAGAACAGGTTTAAAATCAGAACTTGTTCTGAAAATGCTCAAGCATCAAAGAACCCACAGGGTTTGAAATTGAGACACTTCTCTAAGGATGAAGTAGAGTGGTTTGTTAGTCACACAAATAGTAATCCTGAAAGACTTAGAAAAAAAAGTAAAGGTGAATAAGTCAGACAATAATAAACATGTCTTATACTTTGAGAATATTCAGACTGACTGTTGAATATAAGCAGGAAACTGATATGGTGTGCAATACTCAGAACTGAAGAAAATAATGTTATTTAATTTAAAAATGAAGCCGAGCTGAGCAAAGCAAAGTTTCTTTAAATAAAGGAGACTGGCTTAATATGCATTAACATGTATAAAGAAAGAGCTGTCTACCTAGAGAAAATGTTGGTTGGCAATGAAACCCAGGTATAGGAAGGACACAGAGACAGACATCAGTAATGTGTATTTATAAGCACTATTGAAGTTCTGGCCAGAAGACACGATGTAATTACAGCCCAAGGTGAGATTTTTTTTCTCTCTCTCTCTCATGGAAGTAAATGCATCAGGAAGTTGCACATTCAAATTAGATCACTTTCTCATTTAAAAAAAATCAGTAATGTTCTAAACTAAATAATGTTCTGATTACAAACCTGGCTTCTATCTGTGTCAGAGAGAGAAAATGCCTGGTTCTCATTAACTCAACTCTACGTTGGTTATATCCATTATAAACCATTAAGTTGGCGTTTATTTCCGACACAAGTTTCTGTAAGCCTAGTCAGTGTATGTCTGATCCTGATGAGACCCACTTAGGGTAGAAATATGAGCTGTCCAAGTATCATGGCCACATAGTCCTCATCACAGAATCCTGCAATGCTGTTAGTTTCCTACACAGACCAATATTAACTGACTGAGTAGTGAAATGTTGTTTTAACTACAAGAGTTGGAGGCTCATTTTTCATATTGTTTTTTTTTAAACTTTATTTATTTATTTATTTATTTATTTATTTATTTATTTATTTGCCTTGGTGTTTGCCTGGAACTGGAACTACAGACAGTTGTTAACTGCCATGTGGGTGCTGGGAATCGAACCTGGGTCCTCTGGAAGAGCAGACAGTGCCCTTAATCGCTGAGCCATCTCTCCAGCCCCCATTTTTCATATTGTTAAACAAATGATTTTGTGGTTTTTTTGTTTGCAAGACAGGGTCTCACTATAGAGTCCTGGCTGCCCTGGAATTTACACGTAGACCAGGCTGTGGCCTTGAACTCACAGAGGTCCGCCTGTCTCTGCCTCTTGATCTTGAGTCCTGGGAATAAAGGCATACATCAATAAGCAGCTAAGATTTTTTCTATTGTTTTTAATGTACCATGTATGCTGAACTACATAAGACGAAGAACAAAAATGTAATGCTGGGAAAAGAGTTCACTGAGAAGTTGGGGAAATTAATTAGTTAATTAGTGCACTTAAAGAACTAGCTGATAGTTTCTCAGACAAATCTCTCCAGAATATTAAAAAAATTACAAAAAATTTACAAAACTGGAAAATGTACCAAATTACTTCCTAAGAAATTATTGTTAAAGTGGCTAATTATTTATTTAGATCATTTATCTACATAATGACATCACTGGATGTCAGTATTTATTATTATTATATCTACTTACAGCCTTTTGGGAATCAGATGAAATGGTTATATCAGAATATGAGAGTAAAAAGAGTCTCATTCAAAACTCAAAAAATTTCCAATGAAATACATTATGGGAACTGCATAATGAGGATCTATAAATACCAGTATTGCACACTTCCATCTGATCACCGGGATTACTGCTATATTTGGAGTTGCATTTCACACATATTGGTTGAGATAATTTGTAAAGAGGATGAGGTAGGTGTGAAACAGAGGACATTGTCTGTCAGAAGTCCCGATACCCCTTCCCCGGACATTTGAGCACTTTCTCAATTTCATATTCTACTAGACTAAAAAAAAGTTTGAGATCTTCTGAAGAGCTGATCTGTTCATGGGAGAAGGAAAATGTGAGCTAAATAAGAGTGAAAGCAGTTTAGTAACATCCTTGTACAAAATCACAAATAAATGTTCTGAGGTATATGTATCTACTAGTTTCTCTAGTGGAAAACAAGATGATTTAAAGTTTTTGATACCAATTCAACTTCATGAAAAATTTAAAAACATGCTACATCACAAGATATTTGTGATGGTTGTTCTTATTGTCAACTTGACTAGATTTATAATCACCATGGAAACACACACCCAGGTACATCTATTAGGATGTTTCCAGAAAGGTTTGAGTGAAGAGGAGAGACCTGCCATAAATGTGGGCTGTGGTCATAAATTGAATAAAAAGGAGAATTTGAACATCAACATTAATTTCTGTTTCCCAAAAGAGTATGTAATGTGATGAGCTGTCCCATGCTCCTACTCACTAGAAGCCAAAATAAAATCCTTTCTCCCTGTCATGGCCAGCTTCACCTGTCAACTGGATACAACCCAGCATCACCCAGGGGAGAGGGAAGTCATTTGAAATGAAATGAAATGAAATGCCTCTATCAAAGCAGTTTGTGCAAATGTCATGGGAGGCACCTTCTCAACTGCTAATTGATGTAGGATGGCCCAGGCCACTGTGAGAGGCGCTGTCCCTAGGCAGGTAGGTCTGGATTATACAAGGAAGATAGCTGAGCAGGCCAGAGGAAGTGAGTCACTAAGTAGTTTCCTCAGGATCTCTCTGTTTCAGTTCCTGTCCTGAGCTTCCCTGCATGATGGACTATGTTGTATCAGTGTGAATCAAATAAGCCCTTTCCCCAAGAGTTGCTTTTGGTGACTGTGTTCATCACAACAGCAGCAAACCAGTACAAATAGTTTCTTGTTGCCTTGAAGGCAAACTCAAATACTAATAGGTTAGTTAATGCAGGAAGTTTTTTCCTGCCTGCCATTCATGTAATGCCCAATGCCGATCTGCCTATCTTCTTGATCTCCTGGTTCTGCTTTCTGAAAGATAGGGTCTCGAGTCACTGGGAAGGATAAATGAGAGCTGGACTGTTTCTGGAGATGGTTTTAAAAGCCAGACTTGCCAGTGGCTGGCATCCCTTTTGTTGATGTCCAATGTGAGGCTCTAACACATGGAGCTGAGCTAAACTACAGTCAAGACTAAGAAATGAAGAGGAGAAAATGGGTCTGTACTAGGCACTAAGAGCCTCTGCTACGGTGTGTAGAACAGAAGTGATAAATTCTACCTTGAGAGACTCCTTCATGTATATATCGCATATATCCTTCATAAAGGATAGAAAGTTTGGGTGAATTTTAGGGCACACTATTAATTTTGACCCTATATAATGAGAACTCAACAACTATCAGAAACTTTACAAAGAATAAAAGAGTTCAACAAAGCAGTAGGGTATTCAGTAGGGTATTCATTCCTAATCCAATCTTACTCAATAGCTATTCTACACCTGTTCTATATGTATTGGAAAAAAAAACCAAAATGGGTAAAACCACATTCTTCCATGAAACTTGTATCTTACCTGAGGGAGCTAGAAAATAAAGAATAAATAGACATTATAGCAGTAGATGATGAGAAGTGTAGAGAAACAAGGAGTGAAAACAGAAAAATAGGTATCAGTTTCCACAGAGAGGGTGACAAAAAAAATATGAAGGAAGCAAGAGGGCTGTCCTTAAGGAAATAATGGAGAATGCACTCAGCACAGAAAGAAGAGATGAGCAGCATCTGAACTCAGAGCCCTCCCAGCACAGACAGCAGCAGGGAGGCTTCTGTTGTTCCAGAGATGGGTAAGGAGCCAGTAGCAAGATCAGAGGCCAGAGCACTGCAGGATGCTGTGTCCTCAGGGTTTTCTAGGCTTTTATCCCACTGAGAAGGACCCAGGAGAGTCCTAAGCATAGAAATAATTTCCTTTTAAATTCATAGAGAAAACTGATTTTAATAATTTGTCTTCAGGAATGTTCAAGACATTTATATCCTGCCGAGGACATTTCTAAGTACATGAGAGAGTCTTTGAACAAACAGATATATGTTTCTCAATCTTGGATAAGAAGCTTCAGTATTATAAACAAATAAAACAAAACCAAGTAAACCTAATGCAATTAAAACGAAACCCAAGAAACATGTTCTTTTTCTCCTGAACAGATAAATAAATTCTAAAGTTCATATGGAAAAATAAGAAAGCAATGACATCTGTGGACATGGGGCAGAGAGTAAACTCATTGTCTATTAAACTTCCGCAGCTAAGGGAGATTGTTACTGGCACAGAAATGGAGAGTAGGCACAGCCCTGTTCTCATAGGCTGACGTGCTAATGGGCCCTGTGACAGCCAGAACCATGCTGGGGAAATAGAGATGCTTGTGCTTTCGATCTGTTTCCTCCAAATGCATGTTCAGACTTACTCCCCACTGTGAGCTATTAAAGGGTGCACGCCTTCCTGCTCTCTACCCAGGAGCAAGCTAGCATAGGCCCCAGTGAGGGCACCAAGAGCCAGTTCTTTGATCTTGGACCTACTAACATCTAAAACTGAAAGGAATACATACATTTCTATCATTTATTCAATCTCAGAAGTCCTGTGAGCAGCACAAACACACTAAGCAAACATTTTTTAAGAATGTAATTTTAGATCCATATCCACGTAATATACAAAACCCAAATATCTAAAGAGGAGAAAGTTGTCTGAAGTGAACACACGCAAATTCCTCCTAACTGTAGACAACAAGGATATTCCATGGTGTGACTGAAATTCTAAGAGGTTTAAGAAATACCAGAATTTGACTTCAATCAAACAACAGTACCACATGAAAAATGAAAAAAGGCTATGTTAAAAAGAAAGAATAAACTATGATTTTCTACAACTGATATAATAGTAAAAAAAAATCCAAACTTATAATGGACATTCTAAGGGGAAAGAAATAAAAATAAATTATTAAAATAAACATATACAGTATAAAATATTTTAATTATAATTAAACAATGACATAGTCAACTCAACCTAGAATTAGAAGAATATAACTTAAAAGGATTTTAAGGTGCTATATTTAATCAGTTTGGCAAAACTCCAGCAGAAGTTTGCCCTCTTTTTCAAGGGAATACATGGAGAAGTAGGTACCCAAAACCTTATTAATGAGAGTTCAACTAACTATCATTTCAAAGCCCTATGGAAAGCAAGTCGGCAATGCATTAAAATCACAGATGCATTTTTATCTCCAGCCATCCATCTCCCTTCCAGAAATGCATTTTACACTATGGGTGACTGCAAGCTATTGTTCAACAAGTATCAAGCTCGAATTTCACAGGGTAAGCATAGAGATGGATAGGGGTGGTAATTGCAGAATTTTGAATATATTTAATACACTGATGTGCATATTTAAAATGGTTAAACTAATACATTTTATGTTATGTATATTTTGGTATAATAAAGACTTGAAAACAATATAGCTAGGCACCGGGGTATATATGTTAGTAAAGTGTAAATAAAGATGACATGTTAGAAAATCTGAGTAAAATTTGGGAAGTTGGAGCTCAGATTGGATGAAATTGAAGCCTGGCTTTCCAATCAGGGGATATACAAAGCAGAGCCAGTAGGGAAGGAGGCTTTCAAATCGGTGATTCAATTTTTTACCTAAATAAGTAACAAAATAGGCCTGGTGGTGGGGGCACATGCCTTTGATCCCAGCACTCAGGAGGCAGAGGTAGGTAGATCTGAGTTCAAGGCCATCCTGGTCTACAGAAGGAATTCTAGGACAGTCAGGAATACACATAAAAATCCTGTCTTGAAAAGACAAAATAAATAAAAACTTAAAAAATGAAATTTAAATGCCATTTAAAATACCAACCAAAAAGTATTAAAATGCTTATTTTTAAAACAGAAAAAGTATATGCAAGAATGTCACAATAAGACTATAAAACAGGTTATTACTGGAGAAAACCTAATTAGGATATATAACACGTTCAGGGATCAGAAGTCTCAACTTTATTAAGATGTCAATTTTCCTCATATATGATTAAAGATTCAATCTCATTCAAAGTCATATGGGCCTTTGTTTTTTTTTTTTTTTTTGGAAGCTGAAAAGATTGTCCTAATGTTTGTCTTTCACACAATGGTAAGCCAGATGAAGTGGTCCACACAGAGCTAAAATCCAGCTGCAAAGAATCCTGATCACCAACTAGTCAGCCTTTTACTCTGTTGTTTCTAACTTTCTGCCAGAAGCATGTGTAGACCTTATCTAAAGGAATGTAGCATCAAAGGTCTTAAGTGATTGCTATACTTCTCACATATAATGTCCGACACAGAATAAAGAAATAACCAGGCTTAGTCATGCTGGCCTTTAATCCCAGCACTTGAAATCAGAAGCAGGTGGATCTCTGTGAATTCAAAGCTGATCTGGTTTACATAATGAGAATCTATCTAAAATAAATACATAAATAAACTGGCTGTATGAGTGCTCAAGGTGACCTGATCAAAACCGAGTACCTCTATATAGAACAATAGCAAGCCCATCTTACGATCCTTGGGGACTTTTAGGAAACATTGATCAGCCAAAACATTCTTAAAAAGAAGACTGGGGAACTCTAACTATAAAAGTACAATATTAAAATATTCTGACAGGGATTGACAGGATTGTTCCATGGGTAAGGGTGGTTTCTATGAAGCAAGGTAGCCTAAGTTTGATTCCTGGATCCCACAGGGTGGAGAGAACCAAGTCCTGCCAAGTTTTCCTCTGACCTCCGTACATGGCACAGTATGCACACTTCCTCCCATATAAATACACATTAAAAAACTGAATTGTGATAAAAAAGGCAAATGCAGACTGTGGACCAAATGGAGCAGAATTACAGAGCCCAGAAATAAGCCCTCACACATGGTCAAGTCACCAAGATCAAACAATGATGAAAAGGTTGTCTTTCACCACAGGAGGCTAGAAAACTGTACAGGTATATAAAAACAAAACAAAAAACATAACTCATACCAAACAATGTTATGTACCAAAATTAACGTAAAATAGATCAAAGACCTAAACATAGATGTAAACATTTCAGAAGAAAGCAAAGGAAAGCTTTGGGGGTCTGGCAAAGAATCCTTAGATATGATAATCAAAGAAAAAATACTTAATTGTGACTTAATAAAAAATTAAAACTTTTCGCACATCATCCTTCATGTTAGTATGACATTGGTGTGACGGGGCAAAGGAAGAAGCCCCTCCATCTGCTTAGGCAGGATCCAGGCTTCACAGAGGAGGCCAGCATCTCTGGTAGGGGAAGCAGCATGGAGGTAGGCTAGCACGTGCGTTATACACTCTAATTAAATACACATAGTTCAAGATTCTAGAACTAAAGGCAACTAAGAAGCTGGGCATGGCAGCAGTGCATGCCTGGAATCCCTGCCAGCCTGGGTTACATAAGAGTTCCAGGACAGCCTAGGTTACATAAGAGTTCCAGGTCAGCCTGGGCCAGTGTGAGATCTTGCTACAAAACAAAATGAAACAAAACACCGAATAGATCAGAAGACATCTTGAAAGCACAGTAGAAATCATTAGAGAGGATGGTTAAAAACTGATTTAGAAATTCAGTGATAAAACCAGAAAAACAAAATTTGATTAACTCTTAATACAAGAAAAAACGCTTTAGACATGAAACCACTTAGGATATTTTTAAGGCTTATTTTTTTTTTATTTTCAGATGCACCTGATAAAAATTTGAAAGGGAAATTCTACTAGTTAAATCCTCAACCAGGGACAAGTTGCTTGGCCACCCTAATGTCAATGAGATAGATGTGTGAAGACAGAAAGCCTTATTGGGGACAAAGAGGACACTATCACACAATGGTCAGAGGGAAATTTTACCAGAAAATAATCCATTATATGTTTACATAGACTTAATAATATTACTTCAAAATATTTTAAGCATAAATTAGCAGAAACCACACTGACAATTCAAAACCACAGAAGGGACTTTTGGCATAGCTCTTTTGCTATTGACAAGCCAAATAGATAAAAACCCAGAAAATAAGGCTATCAGAAAATAAGAACAAGCCTGTACCCATCACTCAGAATCCACACTTTCCTCCAGCACAGGCCCCTGAGTACTGAGAATATACGTGTGAGCACTATGCCTGAGAAACACTGAAAAATTAACACCAGTCACTCAATTCAAACATTAAATCATTTATTTAAAAGACTAACTAGATAAATTATATTAGGAAAACTAGAGTATGTTCTGGGAAAGGTCAGTTAAGAAAAAAGTAAAGGTAAGAGTTAAAAATGCTATTTACTGTACGCATTGGCAGGTTATATCTGTAAAGCATATTTGGACAGTGCCTGCCATTGTGGTATTTTTCTTTTTTTCTTTTTTTTTCCTTTTCTCTTCCTTTCTTTTTTTACTAAGTCACCTATTTTATTGAAGAATACTGATCACTGATTCAGACATAAAATTATTTCTATAACTTCACCATGAATAGTGGATCATTCAGTCAATACAAAACACATCTTTAGGTGGTAAGATAGAATGATACTATTTATATTCCAGTTAGAGTGCTGAGCATATAAATAGCCCAAAATACAAGCAATACCTTTCATGCGTTTCTGTAGAAGTCCACAAAGGGAAGTTAGCTGTGATTGGTGACAGACTGAAGGATTAGGGAGAAAGTAGCCTTGAGATAGTTTTGAATGTGGCTACAGAGCAACGGGGAAGGAATAGTTGAAAAATTAAGGTACACAACTTAATCAAAGTGATTCTAACACAAACAATGCTTCTAGATGAAGCACTGACTAAGTATGAGGCCTAGGCCACAAAAAGTAGGTTTGGTACCAAATTCCAAGAGGCTCTAAAAGCTAAGCAAAACAGGAAGGCTTTATTTCATGGGTCAATGTGCAGGCACAGGGTTTGTTGTTCAAGTTTTCTTGATTTACCTGGTACAGTGATGTGAATGGGGCTCTAAGAGTTAAGTCTGCAGACATTTCTGTTGGACCCCAGACATTTCTGGGGTCAGGAAGGTCTGAGCTGGTAGACCAATGGTAAAAACTGAAAGGACTGGAGAGATTAAGGAGATGGGGCAAAGAAGAAATCTGAGTTGACAACTGGCTGAACCAGAAATACCAGTCCCACGTCAGTTTGTGTGCCTTGATAGCAAGATGACTGGGAATACAGGAAGTAGTATGGGAGAAATGGGAAATGAATAATCACTCTCAGACATTGGTATTACAGTCTGTAAATGAGAACTATATTAAAAAGCTAATTCTAAGGTCCTTGGAAAGCAATTACCTTCATATAAAGTAATATATGATTTAAAATATGTCTGTCACACAACTCCCCTGAAACTTCAGACACCCCATTCCTTGATTCTCAGCGTCTTTCTTCATCTCATGCTGCCCCCACTCCTTCCTCCTCCAGGGTGTTGAGCAACTCTTGGTTACATGGTTCATTCACTGCCAGACAGAACCAACCCCACTAACCTCTTATAGCTACATTGTGTGCTGGCCAGCCTTCAAAGACTTCAACCTCAGAGTCTGGTGACGACTACTTAGCAATTGCTGTTCAAAATTAGAATCAGAAATAAACTAGATATGCTCTTAAACTTAGTATTTTACCAGAAAAAGTGCCTGATCTCGTTCATCATTTTGGGAAATGTACTAAAAACACATTTATCTAAGTGAAAAAGCTGCAGGCAGCCAAGCTTCCTTCCCATTTTAATGACTCTCTGAATCTTGATATTCTTGTTATTGTCCTTTGTTGTTTTGAGACAGAGTCTCACTGTAGTAGCCAGGCTGGCCTGGAACTCTTAAGGATCTGCCTGCCTCAACCTTCCTAGTGCTGGGATTTAAGGTGTGCACCACCATGTGTGACTTTAGTACTGTCTTTTAACTATTTCAGTGTGCACAGCCCAAAGGTTCAAATGTTCTGACCACAATGTGACTAAGTCACACATGACGGAATTCTAACAAAGAAAATGTATGTATATATACATATACATACACATATTAAGTCACAATAGAAAATCCTTTTAATTTTTAAAATCTTTTTAATAAAAACTCAGAAATGAGCAATTAGAATTTGGAGGATGTACTACAATGTCTTTTAAATCTCTTAAACCACTAGGTATAAAGATCAGTTAGATATTTTGTCTTTATGTATTCTAAAATTAAAGCATAATGTCTTATTTGGGCCTTTCATACTAGAGCTTTCTCATGATGTTTTGTTAGCCATGTTGAACAGACCACTTCCCCTAAACTGCTACAATTCAGAAGGCTCTCTCCAGTGTGTTCTCTATAATCTGTGGAGGCCATTAGCAACTGAGCTAGTTGTGAAAAATGAACACCATGGAGACTTTCATGGGCTGCTTTGTTTTGTTTTCTTGCAGAATCTAATTGTCCTACTTCAAGGAAACAGAGCATCCCCACTTTCCTTCATCTTCTGCTTTTTACCTTTTAAAATCACTTCTCAAGTCATCAAAGAAGAGAACTACAATCACCCTCTCCCCCAGGCCATTTCACTCACCTACAGAATGGGCTGGGAATAGTAGGTATCACATAACAAATCCCCCCATTCAGGCAAAATGACCTGAGACTGGGGCCACAGGGCTCCTCGTGATCTACAACACACATGCATATGAAATAGAGAAAGCCAGTTAACCTCTTCTGATGCCTCCAGGAATGGGAATGTCTCATCTAAGAACGAATCAGCATTTATAGGAGGATGATTTCTTTTCTCAAAGTGAAATATTCTTAGTCCTTATTTCATAGGCAAGGGTGTTTAGCCCTTTAAAATAAAAATCATTCTCTCCTAAGGGCATGGCTCTTGATAATAATAAATTTAGGAGCTATAAAGAACGAATCAGCATTTATAAGAGAATGATTTTTTTTCCCTCAAAGTGAAATATTCTTATTCCTTATTTCATAGGCAAGGGTGTTTAGCCCTTTAAAATAAAAATCATTCTCTCCTAAGGGTATAGCTCTTGATAATAATAAATTTAGGAGCTATAAAACAGAAATAAGGAATCTTCACAGTTAGATTACAACAGTGACGGGGGGCTTGCTACAGAGTGAACCTACCCCTCACATGGTCCGGAGATTCTGTGTGACACAGACACTTCCTGAACAAAGCTGTATTTAGATTCTTACTTTACTTTTTATGCCTCAGATATATTTTTTAAAATCTGAAATTGTAGTGGGAAAAGATTTAGATAATTGAAATAGATTCTGGTTTCTAAAAACCTTTACATATTAACGTCAAAACTCAAAGGAAATATAATTGAACAAGGTTTGATTTGCAAGTGGTTTTCATTTATAGCTTAAAGCTGTAAAGACAAATGTCTTAAGGAAAATGGAAAACTTAACCTGTTGCTTAGATACAGCCTAAACGGTCAGGATGTCAAGAAAAGAACCATGTCATCTCTTCTGTTCTCTTCTTCCCCTACATTTTCTCCAGCTTCATTTTCTCTTTCTCCTTTGACCTTCCATAACTAGCCTTTATCAACTGCTATTGACAATGCAAAAATTGAGAACTTTTCCTTAAAGAGACCATCATATTTCTTTAAAATGGCATGTTGCTAGTTCCTGATTGTTTCTGTCCAAATCATCTAATGTGAAGAAGAAAATGGCATTGCTTTCATTTAGCATTCAATTTGGAATTAAAAAATAAGATGCCATAAGAAAAAACTTGCTTGTATATTATTGACCTCTAATACCTGTAACGTGTAGTTGCAAAGAGCTTGGAATCTCCACTATGAATTTGAAAAGCTTAATTTTTTTTTTTTACTTTAGAAATGAGAAAAAAAATTGCTCAGCTTCACATGGCAACTATGGAAGTATATTTTCAAAAAGTATAAAAATGTAAAGGGAGAAAAACAGATCTACAAAGACTTCAAGAGTTTAAAAAGAGAGCAAACTACCCCCAAAGAGTTTTTTAGACTCCATTTTTACTTCTTATACAATGCCATGTTTCTTAATAATCTAAGCTTCTAATATATAATATTTTAGGAATGATTTTGCTAACAAATAAAATGCCAATTATTATTTCATCATAATCAGGAAAGGCAACATGTTTTAAAATTAAGGGTGGAATGTGATGGTCACAACTGGAATCAACATCTTTGATCTGAGCTGCTTTAGGAGACATCTCTTGATAATACCTAGCAGCTCACCTGACCAGAATCACTATCTCTGTCTATTTTTATTCTGATTTCATTCATTTAGCATTTGAGAAGTTGAAACCAGATAAAAAGCCAGAATCTGTCACTTTGTAAAAACAACAATAACAACAAAAAACAATAAATCATATATGTAAAAAGTAAAATAGTTTTATGTTATATAGGTCTTTTAAAATTAAACTATTTAATGTTTTAGGAAGGCTTTGCATAGCTAAATAATATAGCTTTATATTAATATAAACTTGTCATCTTATTGCTAAATAAAGATTACAGATATACAAAAAGTATGAACTTACAAGAAATTACCTGTTGGCATCTTAATTTTTAGATAGTTGCATTCTTGATGAAAAAATTAGGGTTGAAAGACAGCACCTAAAATAATTTAAAATTTATATTTTAGGGGAAATTATTCTGTTTTGAGGGTATTATAACATATCAAATGCTGAATCAGCAAAACTCTAAAATGTTGAAAAGAAAACATGCATGACAGAATTTGAGCATCTTAGATACACATATAATGCTGAAACATAAACAGAGAAAACAGAGATTAATGTTAAAAGGTTAGCTTTGGATAAAGGCTTCATTGTCACTGAACGTGTATGAAGATGTTAACATGCATGAAGATGTGCTGCAGCATGTTCAACTGAGTCATCGCAAGAGATATGAGTGCTTTTCCACAAAGCCTCTCAGAAAGCTAACTTCTCAGAAGAACCCATAAGTTCCCAGTTTTTCAATTTGCTGAAAATGGTCAGTCTATAGAAGAATCTCAAAGAGCATTTAAAATTTTTGCACTTCCGTTACAACTTTAAGCTTTTCTAAGAGCACCTCAGGTCTATAGAGGTCATACATTCTGCCTGTCAATCAATTGACAAATGCCCTTCTTCCAAACAGCGTCTGACATTTGGCAAGGCAAAGTAAATAAGGAGACATGCTCCTGTGTGGAGTTTGCTACTATGCCAGAAACAAAGACATTTAAAAGGAGCTGAAGAGATGAAGTACACATACTTACATTGTGATTGCAAGCTCCTGACTCGGTACAAAGACTGAGCCGAAAGTTTAATCTACTACTTCATATAAGAACACGTGCAATGTTACAGTCTTCTCTTAGAACCGATCTTTTACATAAGACTAGATTTGAGGGGGAGGGGAGAGAGGGAGAGGGAGGGAGGGAGGGAGGGGGGGAAGAGGAGAACCAACACATATGCAGAGTAAAAGTAAATCACTTGCTCATCTGACATCTTTTCCCCCAAACAAACAAGGCTTACCTCAATAAAAATTTATGTTCTCATATAAAAAAGTAGATTTTGCTAGGCACGCAGCGTTTCACACAGGACTTGGAATACCGAGGACTTCGGAGGCAGTGACTTGCACTTTACAACATGTCAAAAATCTAATTTATGTCACTTCGGTGTGGGCGAGGTCAAGGCAGATCAAGGTGTGCACAGAGGTCGGGAGCAAGCAGCCGAGGGAACCACTCCCACAGTTTCCAAACTGCAAACGGGCAGGATTTCACTCAGAAAAGGAGCTTTACTAGATGGCACCCCTAAGCCTCAGACCACGTTCCAAAGTTATGAAATAAGCTACATTCTTGAGAGTCTTTACTAATCTCTGCCTGTCTTACTAACTTTCAGTGTTATGTAAGCTTGTGGAAACAACATTTTGATTTAAAACTAATAGTTAAGGTGCACCACAGGGTTTAAAAAATAATTTTCTTGTGGATGACAGCTGCATAGCATGGGCAGTTTGTGGGGCCTCTGACACTGGGACCAGAGTTTATTCCTGGAGCATGAACTGGCTTCTTGGAGCCCATTCCCTACAGAGGAACACCTTGCTCAGCCTCAATACCCAAGGTAGGGGTAGTGTTTGGTCCCACCTCAACTGCACTAACTCACCCTGGGAGTCCTTACCTTCTCTGAGGAATGGAAGGGGAAATAAGGTGGGGGGAAGCTGGGGGATGACTGAAGAAGAGGGGAGAGGGGGAAACAGGGGTTGGTATGTTAAATAAAACAATAAAAAAATCGTATAAACTATGTAAAATTTATATATAATGACTTGAACTTATAAAACTGAAGAAAACAATAGTTTTAACAGAGCTCACACCTACGGTGCCAACCTGAAATGATGCACCTAATGGATCTGATAATATAAGTCACCTGAAAACTGTGGCAAAGACATTTGTGCTCGCTGCCACAATTTCCTGAACTCCAGTGTAATAAGTCCTGTTGTGTCTGGAAAACGCTGTCTCCTTGGAGTCATCCATCACCTCTGGCTGCATAGATCCCTGAGCCTCACATGCACTAAGAAAAGTTAAGTTCTAAAAATCATGTTTTAAAATATTAATCTATAAATCTGTTTAAATGAAGTATGGGTGTTTCCTTGATATAATTATCCAAGGTATACTGAGCATTTAAATGATTATATTGTCTAAAAAAAAAATCACAATTCGGGCAACATCATTAATTTATGGGTATAAAACACAGAAACAGATATATTTGTTCTTTTATATATATTATAATAAGCTTTTAGCTACAGACTTATTTTTATTGCTACATATTATCTCCTACATTCAAAGGAAATTTTTATAGCTATAGTCCTAACATATATGTAGACATATGTATATAAGTCATTTTAGCACACAGTATTTGAGACTGAAGGTGAGATAATAAAAATATCTTTCATTATTTTATTTGAGTTAGGAAACTATTATGCTGTCAGTAGTTTTCACATGTCAATATAATAATTAACAAAGAAAGCTTTAAAGTGCCTGTGGGAAATCATGTGACCTTAAGCCATTCAAGATGCATTTATTAAGAGACGTATCATGACATATTAGTACTGAATATCCTTTATACTCTAGAAATTAATAACAAGGAGAGCCATGTGATTCTTTATTTTAATATTTAAGACAGAGTCTTGCTGTATAGACCAGGCTTGCCTAAAATTTGTAGTTTTCTTGCCTTCACCTCTCAAATGCTGGGTTTGCAGATGTGAGCTACCTGGATGCATGTGATTCTGTATTAGAAAGTAAGATTTTCAAACTAGTATTTCACTGAATGGAAGCCCTGGTATTTAAGAATAATTTCTCCATTTACCTGTGAACAAGTGTGCTAACTGGTGACTACCTTTCAAAAAATGCCTACTTCCTGTTGGTCACAGAATGACAAGCATAAAACAAATAACTCAAACAATGTCTTTGGCTGATTCCTTATTGTGGTTTGTATCTTAACTGTCTCCCTTGCCCAAAGCTTGTGTATTGGATGGTTTGGTCTCCATCTGATGGCACTCCTAGGAGGTGGTGGAGCCCTTAGGAGATGAGACCTAGTGGAGGAAGTTAGGCCATTTGAGACATAGCTGGGACATAGGGACCCTGGCCCATCCTGTGTTTCCTGGACACCAAGAGATGAAGAGCTTTGATCCATGTTCTTTGAGGTGATGGTCATAGAGTCAATTCCCAGGGCTACAAGGGAAAAAGTTACATATATTTAGCATATAAATGTATATGAAAGAAATGAGAGCATGGGTCTACGTAAATATTTGTATTTAACACAAATATTTGAGAGAGCTTCATTCTTGCTGTCCTCAAGCTAGAAACAATGCACATATCCATCAACTGATGAAGAGATAAGCAAACTGTGGTGTGACTATACGATGGAATACTGTTTGACAGCAATGAGGAATTAAATAGTTATAAATGCAAAGACATGGATGAACTTTAAAGCATGCTAAGTGGAAAAAAAAGAAAACATATGATTTTACTTATATAAAATGTATAGAAAAGACAATCCTATAGACACGGGGGTAGAGTAATAGCTGCAGAGGCCTCTAGATGAAACCATAGCTACAGATGAATATGAGGAATGTTTTTAGAAAGACAAAATTGTTACAAAGCTGGATTATGGAAATGGCTATACAACTCTGTAAATGTAAAACTGTCACAGAAGGTGACAGAAAACAAAAGAATGTAGAAATACATTCCATGAGTAAGATAATGGTTTGATCTGTAGTAATCTGAAAGAAAATGGCCCCCATAGACTCATAGGCAGGACCAGCATTGCTGGAGATAGGGTTTTGTTGGAGGAAGTGTCCCGGGCAGAAGAGAGGGGGAGCCTTGAGGTTTCAAAAGCTCAAGCCAGGCTCACAGTCTCTTCCTGCTGCCTATGAATCCAGAGGTAGGGCTCTCAGCTACCTCTCTAGCACCATGTCTGCCTGCAAGCCGCCATGCTTCCCACCATGACGATCATGGACTAAGCCTCTGAAACTGTAAGCCAGGGCCTTCCAAATGTTTTCCTGTGTAATCATGGTGTCCCTTCACAGCAAAAACAAAACAAAACCCTATGAAAGGCATATTAAGTTTTTAAAAGGTGTGTGTGTGTGTGTGTGTGTGTGTGTGTGTGTGTGTGTGTGTGAAAGAGAGAGAAAAAGACAGAGAGAGAGACAGAAAGACAGAGAGAGAGTGTGTGTACCACGTGTGAAAAAGAGCCTTCAGAGTCTAGCACGGTTGTTCTCAGCCTTCTAATGCTGCAACCATTTAATACAGCTCCTCATGTTATGGCAACCCCCAACCATAAAATTATTATTTATTCCATTAACACTTCATAATTGTAATTTTGCTACTGTTATGAATTGTAAAGGTCTGATATGCAACTCCCAAAAGGGGTCTTGGTCCACGGGTTGAGAACCACTGGTCTAGGTCTCCTAGGGCATCAGATCCCCTGTAGTGAGAGATCCCACCATGGGTGCTGGGACCAAACCTGGGTTCTCTGGAAGAGCAGCAAGAGGCCTCAACACCATCTCTCCTGCTCCCTAGACATTGGTATGATTTCAAGAGCCATGAGGACACACAGAAGTGTGATATAGATCTCTTACTCAGGAAACCAATAAGATAAAGAAGGCCTCTGGGGTTGGACAAGGAGGTCAGGGACTGTCTTCTGTAAAACACCACACTGAAGCATTGGTGGTTGGTGAAGGGCCAAGGAAACAGAAGAATAAGAGAGAAGTCCCTCTCCCCAGAGGCAAACTCTTCCTAACAGATTTCCAATGTTTACCTCCATAATTCAGTAGGCACATATTCCTCATTTCCATATCTGTTACTCTATGTCACAAGCTCTATGTCTCTACCATGGACATAGTCTCCTAGTGCTGTCCCCCCACCTCTTTAACATTTCTTCATTTCAACGTTTAATAAGTTAAATTCTTTAGTTCTCCTCTGGCTACATTTGTACTTTCAAATGAGATAGACAGTCCCTTGGTTCCTTGGTATTTGCCAGGGATTGGGTCCAGGACTTCTTACAAAGACCACAATCTATGGGTACTTGAGTGGGCATAATTCCTATGTGCATCTTTTTTTGTACATTTTAATTTTTTCTAGATGACTTATAATACCTATCCCAGTACAATGTCAATGTTATGTAGATAGGGAACATAAGTCTCTATATGTTCAACACAGATGTAACTTTTTCTGAACATTCTGGATCCACACAGGCGATTGAGCCCTGGTTAATGAGCCCAGCAGGCATGGAGCCCACCAGGTATGGATGGCAACTGCACCTCTACATAAGCCGGGGCCAGTGTACAAACTGACTTTTGAAATATTTATTTTTATAATATGAATGTTATATTATTTAATATAATATTGCCACCTGCAGCTATGTGTATGTACCACATATGTGGCTGTAGTGGCCAGAAGAGGGCGCCAGATCACCCTGAAATCAAGTTGGTGATTGTGATCATCAAGATGTTTTGATTCACTGGGAATTAAACCTGGATCCTTTGCAAAAACAATGCTCTTAATTTCCAAGCCATCTCTCCAACCCCACAAGCTAACTTCTTATTGTGTGCTGTACCTAATGGTACCATCAGCCTCGTCCCTTTCTGCCTTCTTTCCTAGCTGTGTCTTAACTCTTACATCCTGAGGATTCTACCATTTACATTCTGATCTATGGTACTAATGAACTATTTTATATTTTGATTCTGACTTACTCTGAAAGTTGGGAAACAATAAAAAGTACTTGTATTATTATGACTAATTAGTATTCATGGACAGATTCATGAGGTATGCAGGAATAATACATCTTTTTCTCATGCAGTAGGGTCTCTTTAATTACCCTCTAAGACATTTTAAAATCATTCTACATCTTATTTGCATCTTATTTGACCTTTTATAGGTAGAAAGTTAAAGAGTAATATGGTTAATATTAGCATCACAAATAATAGCCTCTTAATCATGCTACTTATTTCAGGCATTTCCCATTTATTTCCTTTGACATCATCTCTCCGAACCCCTGTATCTGACTGGCTGTCCTCTAGAAATGCCACAGAACAACCAAACTGCCATCTCAAAGCTTCTCTTCCCTGGATTGGTTCCGGTTTCTCCCTGTCCCAGCTCCTCTTTGTTCTTTCTCATTGGCTGGAACCCATCATCTGACTTCCTGTAACAAGGTGCAGTACACACTCGGAGTTCCTGCATGACAAATGGCATCTTTCTTTTCTCTTTACAGCATTTATCTGGTCATGTTAATGTACATTGAAAAGAAATTCCCAATTTGGATACTATATTGTTATTTCTCAGTGCCCAGCAGTGTAGACCAGACCATGGTACCTGTTCAATCATTAAAAACCTTGTAAGTTACCATTTTTCTCCTCTCCTCTGAGTATGGGAGATATTTTATTTTTGCAGGAGGTTCCAAAATTTCATGAGAATGTTACCTAAATTTGTTCTTGGGACAGTTTTCAAATAGTGCTAGATAGTCATGTGGGTCCTTCTTAGCCAGGGATTTGTGTTCCTTAAATTTCAAAAATCCATTCATAATGGGTTTTGCTAACTTATTCTTTTCTATCATAGTACTTTGCTGCTTAGATCTGGGAATTCTAGGTTTATCTCCCTTACATCTACATTTTTTTTGCATGACCCATTTTTGATGATGTTCCAAGGGTTTTCCAGTTGTACCTTGCTTTTGACGTAGTGATAAATCAATAAAGAACTCTTCATTTGCATATCATTCCCATAACTGAAACTAAGGGATGCAATAGCTTCTCTAATTTCTCACAGTATACCGGTTAAAAACATCTTTAGGACTGGAGACATGACTGCTCTTCCAAAGTACTAGAGTTCAAGTCCCAGCATTCATAATCACCTGTAACTCCAGACTCATGCATATACCCAAGCATACATGTAATTAAAAATAAAATCTTTTTTTTTTATAAAAAGAAAACATTTCTAGGTTCTATTTGGTTCCCTTTGATTTATAACTTCCAAGACAGGTACTAGCTATCTATAGCCTCGCCAATTGTTTGGGAGGTCTTGACTGCTCATTTGTTTGAGTTGTTTGTTCTTGGTTGGCTCTTCCAGATAAGAGGTTTAGATTATGCTAATATTGCAAAAGTACAACTGCTTCCCAGCAGAACTCACGTCCAATAGCATTCTGTACACCCTGTACCTGGGTAGAACATTTGACTGGCAGACTTGCTTTTGGGAAGAGCTAGCCAGGAGCCTGTGGACAGACAGCCCAGCTCTCAGATGACAGACAGAAAGAGAGAAACCTTCTCTTACAGCAGATAAAGACCCATCCCATACGCTAGGCCAGAGGGCTTTAGTATGATTGCTTAATAATGAGCATCACACATATGTATATGTATATGTGGGTGGGGTGGGGTCTAGGGGTGAGTTTGCTTCTTGAGACAAGGTCTCATCTGACTGGAGTTGGCCTGTAACTATGTAGCTTAAGCTGGCCCCAGATGTGTGGCAATCCTCCTGCCTCGGCCTCTCAAGTGCTATGGCTGTAGGGATTTACAGTGTGAGGGGAACGACCTGCTCTTTAAGACCAAGCAGAAATACTTGACAGTTTAAAAATATTTTAAGGATTATAAACACTTAAAATCACACAGAAATATGTCACACAAGATGCAATGGTTTAAATGCTTATATTCTCTGAAAATTCATGTTAAGCCTTAGCTTCCAGTGATAGCATGAGAAGAGGCTAGACGTGTACAAGGTGACTGAGTGAAAAGGAACCATCTCTCATAATTGGGACCAAGGTCATAAAAGAGGCTTTGGGCTGGAGAGATGGTTCTTCTTACAGAGGACCAGAGTTCTGCTCCTGGCACCCACTGAGGGGAAATGCACAGCTGTTCCAATGGTTCCAACACTTTCTCCTGTCTCCATAGATACCTGTGTGTGCATGCCTCTCTCTCTCTCTCTCTCTCTCTCTCTCTCTCTCTCTCTCTCTCTCTCTCTCTCACACACACACACACACACACACACACACACACACACACACACACTTCTAAAAATTTGTTTTTTAAAGAGGCTTTGTACAGTATCTGGATTTGTCACCCCTGTTTCTTCATGCCAGGACACTATGTTCCTCTTCTTTGGGGGACTCGGAAACAATGCACTGCCATAAAAGTCAAGAGTAGTTCTCTCCAGACTGTCTCACCTGCACTTAATACTGGATTCCCAAGTCCCCAGAGCCGTGGGGAGCAGTGTCATGTGTTGCTTATTAACAGGCATCCCTTCTGAGACATGTATCGGTCATTGGTGTCATCCCTGTGAGGTCACAGAAGATATAGTTTGCTTTATATCTGGCTATACAGCATATCCATCACTGTGCATTGGTGTAATATTGAGCAAAATGCCATTACTTAGTATGTAGCTGTATTTTTGGCACTTCCATTTTGTTACAGCAATGCGAATTAAGACAGAACTAAGTTTATATGGTTTTTAAAAAAATCTTAAAATATTTACCATCTGACAGTTTACAGAAATTGTGCTGGCCCTTTATTTAGAGCAAATAATCACATTAGAAGTCCCAATTTCATTAAATTTCTTCAGGAAAAGAGTTTTTCTTCTTGTGCAGATTGCCTTGCTCATAGTGTGTTCTTCAACCATATGAACAGGTCAGTTTTCACAGCTGGTGTACATGCTGACTTCATCTGCCACTGCGAAATGCATTTCGTCCTCTTAGTTTTGCCCAGGTCTCAGCAGGCAAAACTGAAACTGAATTCTCTTGTGACTGGAGGATGCTAAGGTACCAGCATAGCTTTCTTGTAGCTCATCCTGATCTTTGGTTTCAAGGTACCAACATTATTTTTCCATCTTCCACAATACTGGTAAAAACCACATTATTTGCTAGCAGGTAACTTTAACTCCTTTTTTCTTTTCTTACTGATGTTTTTGGTTTAATAATCTTCATGTTTCCTAGTTTATTTTGATGCCATGTTGAGACAAGGTCATAACCAATAACCCTCATTAACTCATAAGAACAAGGAAATCATTTCCCAATATTACCTTTGCTTTTGATAGTAACAGAATAGGAAATTTTTATTGATTGGTAGGTATTTTTTAAAATTCTCTAATTTCAAAATTCTAGGAAAGACCAAAAGAAAAACCAGATAGCAAATGTTATGAATAAGGGAAATATAAAAAGTTATAATAAGATGAAAAATACTTATTAATCTCTATTACATGTACATGTGCTTGTAGAGATCAGGGCTCAACCTCAAGTTCTGTCCTCAGGTGCCACTCATCTTATTCTCTGAGACAGGGTCTCTCATTTGCACGGGCTTGATTATACCAGGCTGACTGCCAAGCAAGCCTCAGAGTCCCCTGTCTCTGTTTCCCTAGCACTGAGGTGACAGTGTGTGCCACAAGCTTGACTTTTTGGTTTTTGAAATGTAAGTTCTGGGGTTAGAGCTCATGTCCCTGTACTTACACAGCATGTACTCTTCTATCTCCCCAACAGTATGTTACAATTCTATTGCTGTGAAGAGACACCATGACCAAGACAACTCTTAAGAAAGCAGGTATTTGGGCTGGAGAGATGGCTCAGTAGTTGGGAGCACTATCTGTTCTTCCAGAGGACCAGTGTTCAATTCCCAGTACCCACATGGCAACTATCAACTGTCTGTAATTTCTGTTCCAAATGATCTGACATCCTCACACAGACATGCATGCAGACAAAACACCAATGCACATGAAATAAATAAATTTTAAAAATCTAAAAAAAAAAAAAGAAAGAAAGTATCTAATTGGAGGTTTGCTTATAGTTTTAGAGGTTTAGTCCATGACCATCATGGTGGGGTGCAGAGGCATGTGCTGGAGCAGTAACTGAGAGCTACTTTTATCTATATAGGTGGGTTTTGTCTGTAAAGATGTCTGAGTGCCACATGCATGCCTGACTTCTGCAGATGTCAGAAGGGGGAGTTGGATCCCCTGGAACTGGAGGTATGGATAGTTGCAAGCTGTCATGTGGCTGCTGGGAATTGAACTTGGGTCCTCTGGTAGAGCAATAAGTGCTCTCAATCACTGAGCTACTGCTCAGCTTCTCTTAATGCTAAATTTTTAGAGTTCTTTTTATATCTTAGATCTTTATGAGGCACATCAATGGCAAATATTTTCTCTTAGTCTGTATTTTATCATTTCCTTCTCTTGCCCATCTCCTGGAAATTTTTAATTTTAAAGGAATCCAGCTTATCAATATTTCTCTCATGTACCATGCCTTTGTTGTAATATTGAAAAGCTGTCACCGGTTCAAGGTCATTTCTATTTTTCCAATGTTATGTATGCGATCCATCTTTAGTTAATTTTTTGTGAAGGATGTACATGAGCCGTGATGTGTGTCTGGGTTTTCTTCTTCCTTCTCCTCTCTTCTTCCTTCTCCTCTAACATGTGGAAGGCTAGCTGTTCCAACACCATTTGTCGGAACAGTGCTTTGTCATGTTCATCTTTCCTGGGCTAACAGTGCTCTGTCACATAGCCCAGGCTGGCTGCACTCCCTTGGTCTCCTGAGATCTGGGCTTTCAGGCTTGTACTACATCAGCATGTCTTTTCTGTCTAGTATTGCTTACTCTCCTTTGTCAAATGTCAGTTCACTATCTGTGTACTGATCCAATTTTAGATCTTCTGTTCTCCTCTGCTGATCATGGATTTAGTCACCTAAGCCATGGCATCTTGATTACATGCACAAATAGTAAGTTTTGAAATGAGGTGGTATAAATTTAATTTGTTCTGCTTTAGTACAGCGCTGGCTATTCTAAGTCCCTTACTGTTCCATTAGACCTCCGGACTAGCTGAGCAATGCTGTAGGAATCACTGATTAGGAATTCTGATTGAGTTTGCACTGAATATGTAGACTGGGTTTGAAGAAATGAAATCTCAACAAACTGACTTATTCTATTAGTTCTTTCTTATGATTTTCATCAGATTTTGGAGTTTTATCATATAGCTTTAGGTATACTTTGTTACTTATGCCTTTGTAGTTCTTCTTTTGGGGGAATAAATGTTAATATTTTTCCTTTTAATTTCCAATTCTTTTTTATAAGTGTTCAATGCCAGTAAATAGGAGGATGATCAGGTTTTGTAGACTAACCTTGTGTTCTGTAACCTCACTGTAATTGCTTTCTTGGTGAAGATTTTGTGTTTTATTTATTTTTTATTTTTTGGAATACCTACACAATCATTCTGTGCACAAGGATGGCTAAGTCTTTCTTCTTAATTAGTGTATTTTAAGTTTTTTTTTCTCCTCTTAATGCATCAGCTACCACATCCAGTACTGTAAAAAAAAAAAAAAAAAAAAAAAAGAAGTAAAAATGGATCTTCTCATATTCCTGGTATCTGCAAAAGGCTTCCTGTTTTCTCACCATTTAAACGTGTTAACTGGTGGGTCTTTATAGGTTGAAAAGTATCTTCTCTGCTTTTGTTAAGTCTTTCCCATGAAGGGATGTTGGATTTTTGTCAAATGTCTTTATTGATTGATTTTTCTATTAGTTGGTTAATGTTACAGAACAGTAATTCATTGTAGGATGGTGAATCAGTATGTAGTAACTGGGATAAATTCCATTGGTTGTGATGTATATTTCTTTTCATGCGTCATTAGACTTTATTACATTGAGGGATTTTGCATCTCTGTTTACGGGCGATATAGGACAGAAGTTTTTCTCATCTGGAAATGTGTTTGGCTTTTGTAGTAAAGTTCTAAGGACCTCATAGAAATAAATTACAGTCTATGGCCATACCACCCTGAATGTGCCTTCGTCAGATCTCGGAAATAAATTAGGAAGCATTTCTTTGCTTCTGTTGTAGATAATTGATATTGTTTTCTTCTTAGTGTTTGGCAGAAATCACCAGGGAGTCATATAGGATTGGTTCTTTCTATTTTGGATAGTTGAGAATCACTGGTGAAATTTCCTTAATAGACATATTCAAATTGTTTCTTCCTATATGAGTCAGATTCTATTCAAGAGATGGCATTACAACATGGTTGTCAAATTTGTGGCATACTGGTTCATATTTGTTATTTTGATTGTGTATGCAATTTATAATGCTGTTCCTTTTTGGTGCTTTTGCCCATGTTAGCATATGAAAGTGCACACGTGCAAGTAGGCTTATACATGTGTATACATGTAGGTATAATCCACAAGCCAAACCCTGTTTGCTTCTGGAATTCATATTCAGTTGGGGTAACTGACAACGATCCCCGGAGATCTGCTGTCTCTGCCTTCCCAATGTAAACATTAAATGGCTCACGACCACACCCACCTGTTCACAAGGGCTCAGCAGTCCCAATTTGTTCAATAGACACTTTCCTCACCAAGACTTTGCCCTAATCTCTAATTTTTCACATTGACTCTACATAGTGAAAGATGATTGTTATGACAGTTTCCCCCACTTTCGACAATGGACAGATCCTTCAGATAGAAAATGCACAAAGAAGGCTCAGTGGATAGAGGTACCTGTTGCCAAGCCTAATAATCTGATATTCATCTCAGGAACTCAAATGGTGGGAAGGAGAGACTTAATTTCTGCAGGTTGTCTTAAGACTTCTACATATGCACTCTGGCACAGCCCTCTCTACCCTGAAATAAATAAATGGAAAAAGAAAATCAACAAAGAAAAAATGAGTGAACAAAACTGAACTGGCAACTATACTGCTGCCTCTAGTGGCCAGCATCCAGGAAGTACAAACAGAAGACTGCACGCGGGGACCAGCCTGCGCTACATAGTAGCAAGAAATTATCTCAAAAAATAAATAAACAAAATCATGAACTATAAAGAAAAGAATGATAAATTGGATTTGATCAAAGTTAAAAACTGCTTTTAGAAGAACTGCATCTTTAAATGTTTATTCCAGTCTGTGCTGTGTAACATCTTTCGGGTCTAGCAACAGAGTATGAATTTTGAGGTTGACATTTGAAAAATGGCTAACCAAAAATTCCCACCATTCTTACCACCACCACTTCCAGTCCAAAGAGTGACTAAAGAGCTACATTTCAACCATAATAACTGAAGGACAGCGGAGAACTGTAAAAGGGCAGCAGCCGCAATCCTGCAGAACACAGAAGCCCAGGGCAGCCACACAGGGAAAGAGAGCAAACCCTCCTTCCATCCCTCATCCTGTCAGAGTCAGAGAAAGCAGGAAGGGGTCTCCCTGTAGGTCAAAAGATAAGGAGGGGCACCCAACAGCCCTGTCATACTGGGGCTTATCTGCTGGAGACCCTTTCAGTCCTTAGGCACTGAGCCTGGCTAAGGCAACTCCCTAGAGTGTATGGACCGAGCCACCATCAGAAAAGTAGCTGAACTTTGCTTCCATTAGTTCTGAGCTGCAGCATCCAGGAGCTAGAGCCCCCTTACATATGTCTGTTCCTGGTGTGAAGGTCCATTGCCTCTCCAGGCCCCCTGCCCTACTGTGCCCTACCCCTGGGGCCATTCCATTGCAGAGCTGTCTGTCATCTGATACAGTGGGTAGTATGCCATTTCTTTAGGGTTGAACTGAGGTGGTACCCCATCCCCAGGCAATGCAGAGCATCAATCTTCCAGAGCTCCTCTAGTCCACAGCTGAGCCAGCACCTGGCCACACAGGGACTTGAAGCACGCCTCCTGTTCATATGAATATAAGCACCTTCAGGACCACAAGAACGCTATATCTAATGTAATGCTGTCCCTCATAGCTCCAGAGGTTCCTCTCCTCCAAGGAGTCATATTCTTAATAGAGGTCAAACAGTCTAACTCCCTGCCTTCACCGGCACCAGACTGATGACCCCTCATGCTCCAAGCTACTGAGGCATCTTGCCTCTCTAGAGAATGAGGTCATTCTCTGTGCTGTTTCTTTCTGTATTTTTAGGTCTATACTGTTGCACCTGGTCCCCCGGCCTGGCCCTTCAGGGGTATGCCTCAGTACAACAGTAAAGGGAGAACTGCATTCATTCACATGCTGGAAACTGGGTGACTTTACCTCTGAAGTCCCAGGTACTGCAGTAGATTCGTAAGTCTATGAGTTCATAAGCTGAGTTCACAGCCCCCTCCCGCCCCCAATGTCTTGAATCCTAATATGGCTGCCTGTGAGTCATTAGTTCACAAACCAGGAGGGAGGCCTTTAGGAAACACTCCCTACAATGAGAAAAACAGGAACAGCTCCTGCCTTATTCAGCCACCATCACAGCCACCAACTCCTCCAGCTCTGACCAGTGAGGCCACCACAATCACAGCCGCACTGCTCACACCTGAAGAAGCTGCACGGCACCTTCACTGTTCCACCAATAGAGCTACCTCAGGGATTCCTGAACACCCATGGTTACTGAAGCCCTACTCATGAGATACGGACTTGGCCTACATGTCCATCAAGCAATAAATGCATAAAGACAACACTTGTCTTATTCTACTGAGAGGAAGAATGAAATGAAATTATGACATTCACTAGAAGATAGGTACAACTAAAGATCACTTTATCAGGAAAAAAAAAACAAACAGAGGCCAGATTGAGACAAACATTATGTTTGCTCTCATGCATGCAGAATCTAGGGGTGTGTGAGTGTGTGCACATGACATGAAAGTGTAAAGGGGGTAAGTGGTCTCAATGGTGTGGTTGGGGTAATAATCAAAGGTAACAGCATATGCTTCACAAAAGCAGAATATCGAGCTCTTTCAGGAAAATCAAAGGATGGGAAGGGTGCGGTATGGAGACAGCTCTGAGGGGAAAGGAGTTTGTCTCCCCAGTGCTCACTTGAATGTCACACAGCCTCGGCAGCCTGTCCGTAATTCACGCTCATGGGAGGTGGAAAAGAAGAGTCCCAGAGTAAGCCAGCAAGCTGAACTGGCTTCATCAGTGAGCTCCAGGTTCAAATGAGAGGCCCTGTGTCTGTGTGGAAGGTAGAGAATGATGATGATACACATATATGGGCTCACATGCGCACACAGATATGCAAACACACATATGCATACTCTACACACATCACAATCACATACAGACCAAAAGGTTTTTTTTTTGTTTTTTTTTTTAAGACACCATTAAAAAGGATAAGGGCAACAGAAAGGTAAATAAAAACAACAAAAAATGACATATATTTATGAAAATGGCACAGTGAAACCCATTCCTTTGTATCCTGGCGAAAAGCAATGGGAAAGGAAATAGTCAAAAGAAATCTATAAATGACCAAAATTAATAGGATAATTGAGTAAAAACATAGGATACAAAGTCAATACACAGAAATCAATTGAACAGATTAGTTTGTCTCCAAAGATGGCCAGTATCAGTTCTTTCTGCCTTTGTATTCACATATCACTCCATCAGTACATGAAGTCTATTCTTGTTCTTAAAACTAAAATGATTTGTGACTTCCTCCAAACAATAAACATACTAGAAGTTCAGGATTTAGCCTGAACCCTACATTTTATATAAAAATTATAATTGATCTTATACCTAAATATGAAAGCTAAATCTAGCTAGCATCCAAAAAACACATTAAGGAATAACCTCACAGCTCTGGGTGAAGATGTTGCTTAAAAGCATACCTGCTGTTGCAGCCACTGGGATTGGGGTTTTTATGTGCGTGTGTGTATGTGTTCTGCTATTATTTGGTAAAGTGATGTAGTGAGTCAATGCTCAGTTTTTAAATCCTTTAAACAGTGACTTGATGTAGGGAGCTGCGTACAGCCACACCTTAACATGGCGTTGGCCTTGAGCGCTCTTCCTGGTAAACAACTCCATATTTGGCTAAGGCCAAGAATCTGGCTTGCTTTGCTTCCGTGTATCTGAGCCTATTGGTGATGCCCATGTGGCTATCTTGGATTGGAAGCCCTGAGGGTATTTCACTAAGAGCAGGCTTCCCCCCCCCCACCGGGGTCATTTGTGAGAGAATGGTTGTTACTCTGAGTGAGTGAGTGAGTGAGTGAGTGAGTGAGTGAGTGAGAGAATGAGTGAGAGAATGAGCTAGTGAGTGAAAGATAAGAAGATATCTGAAAGGCCTGAATAAAGTGCAGAGAGAAGGATCCGGTGTTGCGTGTTCCTTGCGGGACGAGGTGGTGCTCGACAACTTGAACTCTGATAGTGTGTACTTCCCGCTGGGCTTTGGAGAGCTTTGACCTCTAAGCCCAGTGAGGTATGCTTTTGAGATGAAAACATGTAGAAGTCAATGTCTGTTTTGATCATACGTTCAGACTGCTAAGTAAAACAGGCCACTGTTTGGGGGTTAGATTCTGCTCTAGTAGACAACTGAATGGAGTCACCTGGGCCAGAATTCCATGTCTGCAAACAGAAATTAAATTGTTTTATCTGACTTTCTGAGGACTCAGGAGGAGGATGACAGCTAAATTCCAAACAAACCAGTTTTAGCTGGCATGACAAGGAAAGCCTCTCTGCTTGGCCCCACTAAAGTAACTTGGGGTTAAAGATACACTGTATCTCGTTCATTCTTTGTTTCTGCTCAAGCTGGTCTTTAAACCATAATGGTTTGTGGTGACAATAGAGAGCCTCTTCCAAACTTTACATGAAAGACAGCTCAATTCAGGAGTCACTTAAAAAAAAAAATTACTAGGGCTGGAGAGATGGCTTAGAGGTTAAGAGCACTGACTGTTCTTCCAGAGGTCCTGAGTTCAATTCCCAGCAACCACATGGTGGCTCACAACTATCTATGATGATATCTGGTACCCTCTTCTGTACACTGTATGCATAATAAATAAATAAATCCTTAAAAAAATTACTAAAGACCAATCATTCTTTAAGTGTGTTGAATTTCTTAAAGACCTTGAGCTGCTGTGCCCTGTGCTGGAGAAGGCAAGCTGGACTAAAGCGTGTATGGAAAGGACTATGCAATCTACCTCTTTTTCTTCCAGCAGTGGTGGGTGTGGCCTTCTCACCTCACCGGACTCCAGTCTTCAAGGAAAATGTAAGGATTTCCACTTAACAAAACTCAAGGTAAAGTAGAACTTGAACTTTGAAAAATATCAAGTGGAAGAAAAAGAAATTCTCTGCATGGGTTAGTCTAGTTTCCTCAAGATGTACACAAGAGGTTTAGAAGCAAAGCCCCCGGAAGTGATAAAGCATGCACAAGAAATCTAGCCTAGGAATGCCTATCATGTAATTAGTAGTGTGCTAAGCACAGTAAGTACATTTAGAAATAGGAATAATGACAATAATACCTAATTTACAAATGAGGAAACACACACACACACACACACACACACACACACACACACGATTGATTGCTAAAGGTCACAGTCTTTAAGGAGTAAAATGCACTATTCAAGTAGACCTTGACTGTACCCACTAATATACATCTCAATCTACCATCTTAATTTGATAATCATAACTTGATTTTTTTTAAGTTAGACTCTACTTTAATATAGTAAGGCTAGATTTTAGTCAATAACATAGCACTGCATCAAGAAGGGATCTGGTCTGAACTGCGCTGAACTTGGATTACATACAAGTGGTGACAGCATATTTTAAAGAGAAAGGGGACAGAAAAGCAGCAGCAGCAGCTCAGCAAAGTCTGGGAAGTAAAAATAGAAAGCAGAATGAGTTTTGAATTTGCTCACTGGTGGGATCGACACCTCCATCTCCCCACAGAGGCCAAGGGCAAGGGCAACCTTCTGGTGTAGGCTGTGTAGCAGGAGATTCCTTTGGTAGTATCCCTTAGTTATTTTTGGGCATGACTTTTGTGGGGGAAGATGGCTACTGGCATCCTAGAGACATGGCCCTGGAGGTCTAAGAATTACGACATTGTTTTTGTTTTTCCAACCTGTATGGTCCTAGGTTGAGGCCCAGATAAGAAGCAGGCTCAGAAGTGAGACAGAGTTTGGTGAAGAAGATGATCTATAATCTACTAAATGTCAATCAGATGTAGATAATATAGTTGAAGACCAGAGAGTTAATCCTGTGGGAAGAGCTGAAGCAGGGGCTTTAAACCCAGTCAGGTCCGCTGTAATCTGCGGAGGAATGTGCTGCTGAGTCATCATTATGCCTGGGCACCTTCAGGAAGACTGTGTGGTCACCAATCGATCTGACCAGCTACTTGACGACAAATCGGACCCTTGTGAGGTACTGAAGGCAGGCAGAGAACAAGAAAAAAAGAAGCCAGCTGCCGGAGATGGTGTTGGGGACCTTGGGGCCAAGGGGGCAGCTGGGGCTGTGATCCAGACCAACTCCAAGGCAGCTGGCTAGCAGTTGCCTAGAGTCCCAGAAAGACCAGAAGCACCCGCTGCCCCCAGAGTCAGCGGGACCGATACAAAGGAGGGGACAGGGTCGCCATCGTCACTTAAGAAAGGAGGAGAGAGACAGGAGGAAGATCTGATCAACAAGTTCAGGGTGACGGGAAAATAGCTGATAGGAACTTGGGGTGGGGGAGGAAAGTGAGTTGAAATCAAGTAGTGCTTGAGTCTAATTTTTCCTACAAAATGATTTTAAACTGGGCAGGGGAGATAGATCAGCTGTTAAATGATAGGCTCACAACCAAAAAGACAAACTTTTATATAAACAGACTTCATCTATCTCATTGCCTTGTCATTTTTATAAGGTTTTATCTGTAAAACAAATTTCAGATTATTAAAATTTTTCTCAAGGTCTAACTTTTTTTTTTAAATTGTTATGTATATGAGTCTTTTGACTACAATACCTATGCATACTTTGTGTATATGTGATACTCAAAGAAGCCAGAGACAGTGTTGTATCCCCTGGATCTAGAGTTACAGACAGTTGTCAACAGCCACATGAGTGCTGGAAACTGAACCCTGGTCCTCTGCAGGAACAGGAAGTGCTCTTAAGTGCTGTCTCCAGCCTCCAATCCTGATCTCTCTGCCACTTTAAGAAAGAGGCCAGAACATCATCACTGTTATTTTTGATGCTTCTCTTTCTTAGACTTCTATGGCTGTTCTTCCCAGATGCTCATTTGTTTCAGCTTGCTACTGCCATTTCATCATCCATCTTACCTCTTTTCAAGACATACTATCACCCCCAGATCCTATTGCACTGTGTCTTCTATAGGAGTATTAGGAGGTTGGGAGATGGGAGCCTGAGGAGAAACAGCTGTGGAGAAGAAGCGAGGGCAGGAAAGGCCCTGAAGAACCACAGCAAACAAAGAAACAAAGATCCTTTACTATCAAGTACAGACATGAGATTTGGGCAGAAACCAAGAACGTTAACTGAAACATAATAGAGAAACGGGGACCTTGTTCTGTTGGGCTTAACCCAAAGAGTATCAAAGCTCTGATGAGCTCCACAGCCCAGGGTGCAGTACATAGCACATGTGCGGGGTATGGCACACAAGTGCAGGATACAAAAGTGCACCACAAAACAGTTTAAAATAGGAGCCTAACCCCTAAGGACCCCGGCACTCTACCCCAGGAGGCCAACACCGAGAAAACCAAGTGGTGCTATAAAGTTTCATTTTTACCTAGATGGTGAGATGCTTATTCATGAGCCTCCAGGGAATGGCATATGTTCTGAGAGAACCCCAATCCTTCTCAAGGAGCTGATTCAGAGAACTCACCTGGGCTTTTCCACATTAATCATCAATCAAGAAAAAAACCACCACAGACTTGCCCACAGGCCGATCTGGTCAGAGCCATTTTTCAAGTGAGATTCCCTCTTCTGAAATGACTAGTCTGTGCTAAGTTGACAAAAAACTAGTCAGCACGTCCCTTGGCCTCTCTTCACTCTAGTACTTGTGGAGGTCAGCTGATCGGCCCACATGCCACTTAGGATTCCTGAGCTGCTCCCCAGGAAAACTCCAAGGCCTTCAGCCTGTGACTCTGGATTGCTGTCACCCATTGATATGAAGAAGTTCCTTTTGGTCCCTTGTAGAGAGACTTACTTCCCATTTGCAACAAAAGAACCCTGGCCATGAGTATGCTTGGGTAGTGTCTGAAGCCAATGGTGACAGCAAGTGGCCTTCTAATACCTACAGGGGCATAAGAGGCACTTGAATTCCTCCTGGGAGACCCCAAATTCTGTGTAGCATAGGTTTAGCTAGGACAAGATGGGTCTGCACATACTGTAAGGATCCTTCCCCCAGCTCCATCCTTTTCCTCCACCACAGCATTTGTCTCTAGAGTGAGGAAGAGCTGAGCACATGACAGAGCTTGCTACCAGAAACCTACTAGAAACCAGGTTCCATTTTCTCCATGACTGGTTTGTGACACAAAGTTCTCATTTGGGACAGTTTTAGTTTGTGATCTTTCCCTCCAAGGTCAGTCCAGACTGACTAACAAGGTTGGTTTGGCTCCAGAGAGAAACTGTGCTCCACCTCTGGGAATCAGGAGAGGCTAAGAGGGTGCCTCATATTAAAGTATGCCTCAGTTGGATCAGTGCACTGAGATTGGGTCTCTGATAACAGAAGTCTGTTCCCTCACAGGTAAATGTTGCACTTCCATGGGATCCAAGTGACAGGTCCTGTGCTCTCTATCCCTTCTGATTCATCCCTGGGGTGTAGTCTTAACTGATGTAGGCTGGGCAGTGGTGGTACATGCCTTTAGTCCCAGCACGTGGGAAGCAGAGGCAGGCAGATCTCTGTGAGTTCAAGGCCAGCCTAGTCTACAGAGAGAGTCCCAGGACATTCAGGGCTACACAGAGAAACTTTGTTTCAAAACAAAACAAAACAAAACAAAAAAAAAAAACAACCCTCAAAAAAAAAAAAAACTGGTCTAAATTTGATTCTCAGACTCTGGAAAAAAAATTATTTCACAGCAAAACTTGATCCTTAACACACTTCCAGATTGATAATGGTGGCTGCCTCAGGGCACATTGTGCTACTTCTGCATTCTGTAATTAGATTTCTTTGTAATTCAGAAAAGGACTCTGATATTTCTTATAACCAAGCCTTCGTGACTGTCACAAAACCCTAAGAAGCAAAAGGGATGTCCTATGTACTTCACTAGATCCTCCTACACCTGTGATTTTTCTTAAACTCAGCCACAGCTGACATCCCTGTTGGATCTCTTCTGTACGTCCTTGCCCAAAGTCCAGCATCTCTACCACCACCTACTCCTTCCCCTACACCTCTCCCACATCTTCCTCTTCAATTTCACCCCTCTTCCTTCTCTCTCCAGATCTCTTTCCAACCCCCATTTACCCTGATGCATTCTCTCCATCACACAGTTGCTCAGGAACTTCATACAGGAGCTCAGGGAGCAATGAAAGTCCTTCCCATTCCTTAAGAGAACATGGATCCTCTTGCAAGGTAACTATTGAGGATCATGGTACCATCAGTTATGCGCTTCCTTACCACGTCCAGTCTATGTTCCAAATACAATTCAAATTAGGATCTTTCAGGTAGGATTCCCCTTCAGCTGCATTAGGGGATTCAGAGGGTTGGTTCATTGTAGCTTTTGATCTAACATAGCAACATCTACACACACACACACACACACACACACACACACACACACACACACACATTGGTTTTTGAATACAGGGTTTTTTATATAACAGCCCTGGCTATCCTGGAACTCGCTCACTCTGTAGATCAGGCTGGCCCTCTTGATCCCTGGGATTAAAAGTATGTGCCACTACTGCCTGCTTTATATAATTCTTACTATCTGCTGCACACATAAACAATTAAAAACTTTAGTTTTTCTGTAGAGAATTCTCCCCTTGGTGAGGTGGCTAAATGGGGTCTTTGGCATTTTTCAGTAATATATTCTTTCCCTTGATCTGTCCCAAATATACACCAAATCAGGTTCTTCTAATCATGATTCCCCTCCCCGCCCCACCTTGCAGCTTCATTAAGGAATTCAAGGGTCACTGGGCTTTTGACCTAGCTAACAATGCAGCTTCATCACTCTGTCCATCTGCTGTACGCATGAGAAGCCTCATCTGGTCCTTACCATGTGCCTGATGAGGTTCATGTTCATCATCCAGTTACAGCCAAGCCAGCTTCTATAGCTATGCTCATTATAAGATCCCACTGGCCATATCAGGGCACCGATGGAGATGATGAAGGTAGAACTGAGATAATATTTTTACCTGTGTATTAAAGGGAATTAAAATGCCATTATCAAACTCATTAGCTGTAACAACTTGTAGAAGGCAGTACAGGAAGCTGCCAAGAATCCTGGTCTCTTTCAATTTAGGCTAACTGAAACCATGCACAATGTGGACCCCTGTAGTTAGGAAGGCTAATCCATCCTGGCTATACATTTTATAAGCCAAATTTCTCCAGAGAGCAGACAGCAGCATCAAATACTACACCAGAGACCCATACTTCTTCCCTCACTTTATTAGATACAGCCTTCATGCTCTTTAATAGCCAAGAGAAGATCTCAAGAGCCAGAAAATCCAAACTAAGGGATGGAAAGATTAAACATGACCAGCCATCTCAGCACAGGGCTGCTGGCTTCTTGTCTAGCTCAGAAAATGCTATAGCGCCACCTAGTGGCCAAGCAGTTCAGTCTAAGGACCTAAATCAGCCTCTAGTCAAAAGATTCTTCCACTACCCATGAGGTCAGGCTGCACATTTCAGCCAGCAGTGCCAAAAGCTCTCAGGCTAGAAGCCTCCTCTGATCGATGTCCAATCTGCAAACTGGGGTCCCATTGGAAGAAAACGCCTTCCTCTCCTACATGAGGGAAGTCTGACCTCCAACCAAGGCCACCATGATTAGGTTAAAAGAGAAAAATGCCAAATGTCCATGACTTTATACCTAAACTACAAAAAAAATCTAATGAAGAAGACTAATGGGGTACTGAGGCTATAAGGCTTTTGTATTTTCTGTCTCTATAGAGATAAACTTTGGATGACCTTAGATTGCTAAGGACCAAGACAACAGCTCTTACTGATAAAGCAGTGATTTTTCCCAGCCCAGAGCCTTCTGTGTTTGGCTCTCCAGTGCCTGCCTCACCAGAATCTCTATCCATCCCATTTCCCACCAATCTTGACCTGTCCAGTAGGCAAACATCTTTTTATTCATTCTTGTCTCGTCATACCAAACTGCTCCGTTTCTGGGATAGAGATACCATCTCTGAACTTCAGACCCATTTCAGTCATTTTGGAACTCCAGAAGCCCTTATGTCCTTCCTGACACCCAGTCCTCTGGCATGGAGCAGTCTGGAGCTCTCTGGGGCCAAAACGCCCTCCCTAGAGTCTATACTAGAGATCATCCAAAAAAGCGTACCCCTGATGTCCTCTCTGGATACTAACTTTCTCAACTACCATTGATAAGCCCAGAAGCTTCCCCTGAAGGCCCAAGCATGAAGAGCTGACAGCTTCTTGTGGATAAACCCCCAGCTTCTGGGAGACTGTACCCCTGTAACTCTTCATGCAGCATCCTTATCTTGGCAGTAAAGAAGTCAGACGGATCCTACAGTGTGGTCTCTCAGGCTAACCCATAATTCTCCATCCTTATACTTCTTGGAGCAGAACTTCCTGGTTCACAGTGTTAGACCTTAAAGATGCGTATTTTGTATTCACATTCACTCAGACCCTCAGTTCCTATCTGGCTTCAAATGACAGGAAGTTTATACTTTGTTTCACCTTTTGGGAATTTCTATAAATTGTGACACCCTTTACACTGTTGATAGGAATAAAAATTGGTCCAGCCTGTGTGAAATCATTATGGAATTTTTTTTTAAAACCTAAAAAATGGACCTACCATATGACCCAGACATACCACTTCTGGTCTAAACTAACATACGTTGGAAATACCCAGACATCCATATTTATCACAGCACTGTTCATAATCACCGATTTTTGGAATCATCTGTGGATAGACGGATGGACAAAGAGACAACAGTTTATATGCACAGTGATGTTTTATTCAACCATAAAAAAAGAAATTCTATCATTTGCTAGAAAATGGATTTAACTGGAGATTATCATTCAGCAAGATGAATCAGACACAAAGATAAATATTGTGTGTTTTCTCTCATTTGTGCTCTAGAATTCTTTACAGATACATAAAATCACTTATTCATATGCAAATATCTGCTGCAAAAAAAAAAAAAAAACCCGAAAACAGAAGGGAGAGTACGGTAAGGGAGGGGGTTAGAGGGAGAGGGGGTAACTAAGGGTCACTAGGGGCAATTACAAAGTCCACGATGCACTTGGAAGAAACTGTCCGTATGAACTCCAGCACTATGTACTCAAAAAGACCAGCTTTTCCTTCCCCTCCCTCTTGTATTTCCTTCTCTGGCTCCCAGTGTTAAGTCCTCAGCCTGCTCACCCTGAGGCAGGGCGCTCTCTCACTGTCCTCTGAAGACACGTCACTTCTCACTGGTTTCTAATCCAACAGTCCCCTCTTTCTTTTCTGTGTTCTCCCCATCCCCACCCCCCAAGCAGGCAGCAACCAAGGCTGCCAGCTTGCCTGCCCTGCTTTTCTCTCCCAGACTCCAGTAACATCGTCCTGGGGTTTACTTGTGAGTTTTTTCTTTAGTATGTTTTTATTAGTTCAGTGTGTACGCACACTTGTGCATAAGTGCATGTCGGGATTAGAGGTCCACGTGCAGGAGAAGTTTCTCCTTTAACCATGTGAGTTTCCAGTTTGGGGTAGGGGGATGCTTTTACCTTGCTCTACTTGTCAACTCTTTCATCCCGGAAACTAAAGATGTGCAAAGAGGGATCTTGTGTCCCCTGGTGAGCATCTAAAGGTCAAGAGACTGCAATCTCTAGCCAGGGTGGAGGACTGACCTTGTAACTAGGCTGGCTCATCTCATCACTTGGGCTAACGGAAGGCAGGCTCAGCTTAGTCCATACTAAAGACAGGCAGAATAATCACTCCTTCAATGAGATGCCGTATTGTATTTGTATTTTCCCTCTAGAGCAGAGGCTTGAGGGCCAAAGTCATATATCTCCCAGTTGTTACTTTACTGTTTCTTTCCTTTTCTGAGCATGTTTTCTCTACATGAGCACGTTTTCCCTACACACACACACGCACACACACACACACACACACACACACTCAATATTTTGCATTTTTCCTTTTCTCTAAAGCTTCTCTCCTTGCTCCATGACTACTTAGCAGCCATGTGTCTGACCTCTGTGCCAGTTTAAATGACATGGCTTTTTCCTTCTCCCCTCGTGGCAGCTGCTTTACAGTGTGCCGGCTCAACAGTTTTTCTTTTAAATCCTAATAAAATTATTCTTGAGCTTCCATATGAATCCATTCTTAATTCTTTTATTAACAAGACTAAGAACCTGGAAGGGACCCAGAATGTAGCAACAGAAACAGCAGGAGACATGTCTGTCCATTGCCAGGCTTTGCTGTCACTTCCCTGTAAACCGTGACAGTGCTACAGGCCAGGAAGAGAAAACTGGGCTTTGCTTTTCTACAGTCAAAATCAAGTAAATCAAATCTGTTTCCCCAAGCTCTGCTCCCATTTGTTTGCTGGCTTCCGTGATTTGGTTTGTTTGGTTTTGACTTTTCAATAAGCATGGGACTATCTATCACACATGGGTATTTATAGTTTTTAACAAACTAATCTTTATTTGGTAAAAATTCAGACATTGACTAAAGTAGGGGAGCACCTGGAGCATCATTCCAGAAATAAATTTCAAATAGAGATCCCCATTCAGAAGGACCAGTTGCATCCAGTACCCACCCCTGGAATGATAGTCTTTTAGCATTTCTGTTTTGCAGTCTCTCCCTCCTTCAGATCTGAACCCATACATTTTCTAAAGCACTCATGTTTATTAACAACTGTTTCTATGGCAGCAGAGCCCTGTTTTTAGGGCTCAGGGGTGGAAGCTATTTATAAGCCAAAGAATAATAGCACATGCCAATAGAAGCTATTATTGATGAAATCCTTTTGAGATCTCTCAGATACAAGATACACTAACAAGACAAAATATATTCAACATGTCTATTGTTTACCAAAACCACATCTGGATTCTAAATTTGTTTCCCATCTAGGTCCACTGACTACAAAACAATACATAAGCCATGTAACAATTTTATCTCTCATGAATCAATAAATTTGATCCCTGGCACTCCGTTTTGGTTGCATTAAGCCAGGGAACTAAATGAATCCTCTCTGTGAGGGTTAGGTCTGACACTTACTAAGGCTCACGTGGTCTTCTGAGCAGTAATAGTTGGCTTTGCTCAAACCCAAGCCCCTCCCATCTCTGATTGTGTCAACAGAAAACTACTTTTAAAATGTTCATGAAATTAATAAAACAATTTTCAATCTGTGTAGCAACTATATAAGCTACTTTGTTTCATGTATATTGTGTTACCTATAAATGTTATTAAAATCAGTCATTCAAAGTGTGATAATTCCCAAGCAAACCTTGATTCACATTTTTGATATATAAAAAGGTATGTAGCATAAATAAATGGCATTCAGAACATGATTTCTGGAGCAAGAAGTTTAGAGGACAAATCTTAGTTCTAAAAACTACTCCACCTCATAATGAGTATGTAACATTGGACAACAAAGCACTGTACCCATTTTCTCATTATACAAGAGCCTGAGAGAAGGGGACATAATATTAATACAGGTTGAGCATCCTTAACCTGAAATCCAAAATACCCGCAAGAGCCACGAATTTGGAGTATCATGTTGGCATTCAAATCTTGGGCATCAGATCTTAGAACCTTTCAAATTTTTAGAGTAGAGATATTCTACCAGTAAATTCTATACAAATATTCCAAAGTTTGAAAAACTTGAAAATCTGAAACACTTCTGGAGTAGAATACTTAACCTCATCTACTTCAAAGGAACACAATAGTGTGAAGTGAATTTATACATGTAAAGTGCCTGGAGAATAAGGCCACAATCCAGAAAAAACTAAATTGTGTATGACTGCATTTTAAGCAACATAAAAATGATGACAACAATTAACTTTATTCCAAAAAACATGTAATACAAGTTCCCTCATTACTAACCCACCAAGAGTCAATGTCCAAGCTGGCTTCAGTGAACTACCATCCCCATGACAGTAACAAACACTCCACTCTGCTGCCACAAATAAGCCTTGAGTTATTCAGGCTTTCTACAAAATCCAACTGTTTCATTTGCTGATGTTAAGGGCAGAAGAATTGCAGGCCTCCCAAAGCTTACTCAAGGTTGTCCCCATACCCAGGTCTTTCTAGAGGCCTTTGTCTCTGAAGTCTAGAAACCTAGTCTATAATCAACACCCACATAGGACTGGTTTCTTAAAACTGTCCTGGGAAGCTCTTAAAGTAATAGATCAGTTCATGACTTCTCCTGTGTATATGCTTTTTTCAGGCCTGGAGAGTCACCAGTCTTCCATTCCTTAGTATACAGAACTAATGACTTTTGTTGGTGGTGGTCACATCACTTATCTTAATGGACCTCTTTACCTTTCAATGAATCAGTGACATTTCTCTCCTATACAAATGCTATTACACTTCTGTTGTTTCTTACCTGCTTAAGCGTGCCTCTTTGGATCTGAGAATTTCCACACTTTCAGGTGAATGCGATACCCTCCACAATCTTGGACATTTGAATACCTGGTTCCCAATATTTGGGAAGTTTAGAAGGTTGTTGTAGGAAGTATGTTACTGGAGGCAGGCTTTAAGAGTTCAAAGACTCAAGCTATTGCAAGTGTATTCTTTGTTTCATGCTTGCTATTCGAGACGTGAGCTCCCAGCTTGCTTCTCTGCCCATGTTTCCTGGCTCTACAGTGGTGGACTCTAACCCACCGACCATACAAAGTTGCTTTGTTCATGTGTTTGTCCCAGCAATAGAAAAGTAAACTAATATAACTAAATTCTCTGACTTCCTGTCATCCTCCAGACTTGCCTGTTTCTTTGAAGACAAACTTTTGATTTTATGTGAATTTCTTGCTTCACCTTTTTTATTGTTTTTTGATTGTTTTCCTTGGCTTTGAGATGGGTCTATTATAGCTCAGGCTGGCCATAAAGTCACAATCCCTCTGCCTCTGCTCTGCACCCTGGGGTGACAGATGTGGTTCAGCTCCTCTATCTTTTCCATTTCCCTCCTGTTTCACTGCAGATCTGGGCTAGGTATGGTGACTCATGCCTGAAAGCCCAGGCCTCTGGAGGCTGAGGCAGAAGGACAGCTTCAAGTTCAAGACCAGACTGGGCTATACAGTAAATGCAGTTCAGCCTGAGCTGTAGTATGAATTCAGTCCAGCCTGGGCTGTAGTGTGAATTCAGTCCAGCCTGGGCTGTAGTGTGAATTCAGTCCAACCTGGGCTATCGTGTGAATTCAGTCCAGCCTGAGCTGTAATGTGAATTCAGTCCAGCCTGGGCTGTAGTGTGAATTCAGTCCAGCCTGAGCTGTAGTGTAAATTCAGTCCAGCCTGAGCTGTAGTGTAAATTCAGTCCAGCCTAAGCCATGGTGTAAATTCATTTCAATGTGGGTTATAATGTGAATTCAGTCCAGCCTAAGCTATGGTGTAAATTCAGTCCAGCCTGGGTTGTAGTGTGAATTCAGTCCAGCCTGGGCTATCGTGTAAACTCAGTCCAGCCTGGGCTATCGTGTAAATTCAGTCCAGCCTGGGCTATCGTGTAAATTCAGTCCAGCCTAAGCTATGGTGTAAATTCAGTTCAACCTGGACTATAGTGTGAATTCAGTCCAGCCTGAGCTACAGAATAAGATCTTGTTTAAAAACAAAAAGCAAAACAAAAAAAACCCAACAGTATCTGATCTTCCTCAGTCCACAAAGTGCCTTTTCTAATCTAACCATTCCGCATACTTTCTGACTCAATTAAAAGAAGTAAAAACAGTCTCTTTTTTTTTTTGCTTCCAAATGCCGTCTTTAGCTTATCACACTCTGGTTCACCTCTCACATCTTATCTTACATTTTGCAAAAACTATTTTCAATAATCCTCCTAGAATATACTATTTTTAAATTCCATCTTACATTCTTTTCTTCACTCTTGATAGAGACGATTCATTAAGAATCCACAATTCAATGTCATTGTTAACATGAAAGAACTTTGGGGAACATGACATGAATCATTAAAATTAAGCAGGATAAAGATAGTCACATGACCAGTGGAATAAACAGAATAAAACCCAAGAGTTTCTGTGCTTAAATCAGCTTCCAAAAATATAAAAGTCAAGCACTGTAAGTTTTATGTTTTTAGAAATCTGTTAGCTGTTGCTCCAGACACAGGCCAGCATCTGTCTGTCAAGCCCAACAGTTTTGTGAAGTCAGGAAGCTTTGTGACAGGTACATAAATGACTGGCTGTTGAGCACAACTGAGAAGGCCTTCTAGAAGAAGAATTCTACAATTTCCCATTTTAATGCCACAATCTTTTAACTTTGCTGACCTAAATTTCCTGTTTTCCCTGTAGGTCCTGGGGACGGGCCAGCACTCTGCTCAGGTGAGAGCGTCTGACCTGTGCTCTGCCCACCACCTTGCCACAAGCTCTCCAGTTGTTTCTCCTAAGCATGAGGATGTGGACTTCCTCCAGACACTTCCATCTCAAAATTTTAATTCGATTCATATAATTTTTATAATATAAGGACCAGATGTGCAGTACTTTGATGTTTCTGGTATGTTTTCTAGTTAACATACAATGGAGCACAGGCTTCTTAAGTGTTAGAACTGAAACCTGAAAAAAGTGGAACATTACATGATTTTTACATGTTACAAATACTCTTTATAAGCTTTAAAAAAGATTTAAATCAACCCATGACCTAAAATTACAGCTAACAAATTGTCTGCGGGCAAACATTTCTCCCCAGCTCAGTTAAGATGAACTAACTCACCGACCTGCCACACCTTTAGTTTCATCTCCTCCTCGTCTACTAGGCCAAGGAGGAGAGAGCAAGTGGGCCCTCTCTCTCTGGCTCATCTCCACTTTTTCTGTTAAAAAAGGAGTCATGGCCACCAAAAAGGAAAGATAAAAATGAAGAATCGATTTAGCAATACATGAAGAAAAAGAGAGTAAAATATTTATGCATTTCATATGAGATTTATGTTCCTGTTCTCAGAGGACTTGAGAATTAGGAGCCGAATATTGCGTTTGTTGGTATACTTAACCCCAGCCCCCATCCTTATATTTCTGGTATGCTATTTTAAAATTCCAGGAGGGGCTGGACAGATGCTCATCCAGTTAAGAGCACTTTTTACTCTTGCAGAGTACCTGGGTTTGGTTCCCAGCATCTATACGGTGGTTCACAAGTATCTGTGACTCGAGTTCTGGGTGATAAAATGACTTCTCACCTCTGTGGGCACGAGGCACGTATATGGTGCAAATATGTACATGAAGGCTCAATATTCATACAAATCTAAAGAAATAAAAGGCTAAAAAAAAAAGTCCCCAGAAAACTACTTGTTATTGTTACTTCAAAACACAAAGTTAGAAGTTATAGCAAAAGAAAAATCAAATTTTATTTAAAAATTACCAGATAGGAGGAGCCCCTTTTGAAACACATAGGGAGGGATTTTGGGGAAAGGGCAAGGAATTAGTATATATTTGGTTTTGTGAGTATGATAGGTGTCTGTGTGTGGGGGTGTGTGCATGTACACAGGTTTATAGAAGCCCGAGGCTGATGTTATGTGTCTTCATTGATCACTCTCCACCTTTACTCTTTGAGACAGGGTCTCTCCCTGAATTGGACACTCAATTGGCCTAGGCTGGCTGGCTGGCCAGTGTCTGCTTTTTCCTACACATGCCAGCAAACCTATTGTCATTGACATGCTGTCATTGACAGCTTTTTAAATGTGGGTTCTAGGGATCTAAAGTCAAGTCCTTGTGCTTAAATCAGGCTTTTTACCACTGAGCTATTTCTCCAGCCCAAAGAGATTTTTTTTTTATTATGAAACTATTCTTTGTATTGTTTGCCACAAGAAATTCACATAACTATCATAGACACTTTCAATAGGGTGGTATTTTTCATCAGCAAGAAGACAGAGAAGTGTATATTACATGATCTACCCTCCACTTGTAAAGTTAATTTTTTCCCCAAAGTATTTATTTCATATGGTACTGAAACAGAAGATCAAGACAGAAGTAGTTTACAACACTCCAATTATATAAAAGTGTCATATACAAATGTTGGAACGCACAGCAAACAGTTCAGGACCTTTGCACAGTCATATAAATAAGAACACGATAGGTTTAATAACAGTATGCTTACAAAAATTTAACTACTTTCAAGCTTGACCATGTTAGCACTTGATTTTTCTGGCTCACTTTTTAAGCCTAATAAGTTAAAAAAATGATTTTCTCTTCTTCAGACAATAATAATAATAATAATAATTAAATAAATAAATAAATAAATAAATAAATAAATAAATAAATAAATAAATAAATAAACTAGAGCTAGAAAGGATTGGAGAATGCCTTGTGTGAGTTAAGTCCTTTCTGAACCAAGCCCCATTGTTGCAGTGAATGAAGACAGTACAAAGGGATAAGAGATGGAACCCTGGGACCCAGATGCTTTGGCATCTACATCACAATGCTCACATTTACTTGGGCACAGCTCTGTGTACACCCAAAGCAGGGGCTGAACTTCAGGCCTCTGAATCAGACTGCCTAGGGCTGAACCCGGCTTCTTAAGAACTGTAAGATATAAACAAGTTACCTACCCTCTTTATCTCCCTTATAATAGCAACTACATCTTTCCAAAAAAAGTTGTTATGAAAAATTAATACAAATAAAGTGTGTAGAATTATGTCTGGAATACTGTAAACATTTAATAAATGTCAACAATTATTAGAACTTGTCCTGGCTGGGTTTTCTGTTGCTATGATGAACACCATAACCAAAGTAACTTGTAGAGGAAAAAGGTTTATTTCAGCTTAAACTTCCAGGTGCCATTCCATCACTGAGGGAAGTCGGGCAGAAACTCAAGGCAGAAACCTAGAGGCAGGAGCTGATGCAGGCCATCGAGGATGCTGCTTACTGGCCTGTTCAGCTTACTTTTTAAAAATAGAGCCCATGACTACCAGTTCATGGATGGAACCATTCACAAAGGCCTTGGCCCTCCCCTATCAATCACTATTTTAAAAATGGCTTACAGGCAGATCGTACAGAAGCATTTTCTCAGCTGAGGCTCCCTGCTTTCAAATAACTCTAGCTTGTGTCAAGCTGCCATAAAAACAGCCCTTGCAAAAGTCCATCAGTTAGGAATAAGGAAGTGTCCTTGCAACGTTATAATATAACCCAATTACAGTATACTAGAATCAAACCCTGGATCTTTTGTTTTCAAATATATATTTGTTGACATTCTACTTTGGCATGTGAGTTGTATAACCAGTGAAATAGTTGGTCCATGAAGCATATAAAAACTTCCAAATAGAAACACATAGGAAAGTTCACTTGAAAACTATTACTCGTTTGGTGATCCCCTGGAACCAGATACTCAAAGAATATTTGATATTGAAAAGGATTTTCTGGGGGCTGGAGAGATGGCTCAGTGGTTAAGAGCATTGCCTGCTCTTCCAGAGGACCTGGGTTCAATTCCCAGCACCCACATGGCAGCTAACAACTGTCTGTAGTTCCAGTTCCAGGCAAAACAGCAAGGCAAATAAATAAATAAATAAATAAATAAAGTTTAAAAAAAAAAAAAAAGAAAGAAAAGGATTTTCTATAGATACCCATTACTACATACTAAAGTATTTTCAGTAATGATCACAGAATGAAATGTTAATAGTCAGGAAATAAAGGTGGGGCTTAAGATATGAACTTCAACTCTTGGTTTGCCTTGGACTTTTATAAATTTACCTGGAATACACACAGCAGCCGAGGTCATATTTAACTGAAGGCTGATTGAGGCACAGGGGTTCTCTAAGTAAATGCTCATGTAGAGAGTATGTCACAGGATACATAGTTAAAACATGCTAATTTGAAGGGACGTTGGTATTAAGTCTAAAGTCTTCTTCCAGTGTGAAACTCTTTGTGTGTGTATGTGTGTGTGTGTTTGAATGTGTGTGCACACGTGCATGTTTACTGAAACTGAACCTTTTTCTTTTAATATTATTTTGAGAAAGGTATAGCAAAATGTGCAGGCGAGCCTCAAACCGTCTGTGTAGTTAAGGTTGGCCTCAGAGTTTTCCTCCTCCACATGAGTGCCAGTACAGCTTCAGCCTCCTCAGGAGCTGGGGCTGCAGGTGAGTACCACCATGCTAAGAAAACCTTTTCACAGTTGCTTATTGAAGCAGAGTAAATTTATGTTATTGTGCTTTCTGTTGCATCCAATGTGGACCATCTGCATGTGAATATTGCTAATTATGTCAATATATTTACTCATTAACGCTATCTCAGAGGACTTTTAAAATTGCTGTTAGTAGTTACAATGAATACTTAAGCCTCAGATAAATATCACAAAAAAACAACACATATTCCACCTTTCCAGCTCTTGCTAACACAGCTTGGCTTTCCCCTGCACATTCCACATTAGCAAAGCTGTATTATAAGTTTACAACATGAAAAGCGCTCACTTAATATGCACATGTAGATAAACAACTATGCAAAGATTTGGTGTAGAACTCCAATTTTTACAAATCATGAGACATCAGTTTTTTGGGTTTTTTTTGTTTTTGTTTTTGTTTTCTCAATTAGTCCCTTAAACAGAAACTTTAATTCTGGAATCATTTTTTTCCTCGATATTCACAGGACCAACAACATCTTCAATTTGTCTTCCCACAATCTCACAGCCAAGATCTGAACTCGCATAAAATTTTGTTTTAATTTTTGTGCTCTCGGCAACACTGTTTCTGATTTTGGATTTTTGAAACAGAGTCTCACTACATACATAGCTCAGGCTAGCCTTGAGCTCACTATGTAGCCCAGCCTGACTTTAAATTCATGATCCTCCTGCCTCAGCTTCTCCAGGGCTGGGAGTACTGGCATGTCCCACAGAGAGAGAGAGAGAGAGAGAGAGAGAGAGAGAGAGAGAGAGAGAGAGAGAGAGAGAGAGAGAGAGAGAGAGAGAGAGAGGCTAATTTTTTTAAAAATAAAAGATGCGTTCAACCTCAAAGGCATCATGGCATAGATATTAGTCCAATGACACCACCTCTTTAGAAACAGTTGTCTGGCACGAAAGCAATACACAAATCTTAAGCAGTTTCTCTGTCCTGCATTTTATCTTCTTTTCTTGTTCCTCTGGAGCTTTACAGGCACACACAAAAGCCTCCCTCCTGTTAGTCACCTGCCCTATAGGGAAGCCAACGCCTGCGCTATTTATAGCTGGTGGAGTGAGTCCCCAATCTCTCTATCAATAATGCTCTCTTGAGACAGTTAAAACAAAATTCTCCTCAGTCTTCTGAAAATTAGATTTCAGTGTGTTTGAGAGGCTACAGAATCTGACCTTAAACACGTGTTCGTCACTGACTCCTAAGAGCTAGGATTGCTGAATACTAACTCAGAGAAGCCTGCGGTGGATTTTGGTTCTAGACCAATGATAATCCTTCCCTGGACCTCGAGGTTTGTATTTATGAAAAGAAGAGAAAACAAAACTAGAGAAAACAGAAAGATGCCCCACCCCTCACCTCCACCCCCCAACTAAGATAGTTAACATCCTAATGCAGCAGTTCTCAATCTGTGGGTCGGAACCCTTCAGGGAGTCAATGGACCCCTTTACAGGGGTCGCCTAAGACCATTAGAAAACACAGATATTCACATTACAAATTTAAAAAGAAGCAAAGCTAGTTATGAAGTGGTAACAAAAATAACTTTATAGTTGGAGATCAGGACAACATGGGGAACTGTATTAAAGGGTCACATCGTCAGGAAGGTTGAAAACCACCGCACCACCATAACATTGAAGATTGTAATCTGTACTGTGGAAATGACACCGCCAGGGGGAGACACGGAGCTGAGACGTTGCAAATGTCTGGGGATTTTTAAATTTTCCATGGGGTTGGGGGGGGGGGAGGAGAGACAAGAGGAGAGAAATGAGTGAAAATAGCTGTGACTGGGCTATAGATTAGTGGCAGGGCACTTGTGGAAGCTCTGGGTTCAATCCCCAGAGCTGCAAAAAACAAGCAAGCCTGAATTCAATGGCAAAGATGTGTATATTTCATATATCTCCAGGTTTTCTTAGATGACCATGGTAGAAAAAAATGTTGCCCTAAAGTAGCATAGACTTATTCTTAAAGAAAAAAAACTGTATTAGAATACAAAGTTTCTAGATAAATAGATGCAGTAAATTTTTCTCCCTGTAAATACTTGTTCTACTTTTAATATTTAATTAGAGTTTTATTTAATTAGCCTTTATTTAACTTACAGTTTGCAATCCATCATTGAGAGAAGAAGTCTAGTCAGGACCTGAAGCAAAGGCCGCCGAGAAACGCGGCTTACTGGCTTGCTCAGTCTGCTTTTTTATAGCACCCAGGATCACCTGCCCACGGGTGGCACCGCCCACAGTGGGCTAGGCCCTCCCACATTAATCATTAATTAAGAGAATGCCCCACAGCCACCATCTAAAGCAGGCAATTCCTGAACTGGAGTGGATTCAATCCCTAATAACACACACACATACACACGGGGGCGGGGGCGGGGGTGGGGATTCAGAGGATGATGGGGGTGACTTGTAATTTCATGCCGTCCCATTTAGTAATTGCAGGGATTATTTCTTGTGCTTATTATTGGAGTCTTATTCAGAAAGTCTATTTCTGCAGTGCTTGTATCTTAATGTTTTGCTGGATGTCTGACCAGCATACAGTCATGAATGCTGTTCAGTACCTTTAAGGAAATCTTAAGTGTAGCTCTGCTAAATGGGGAGATAACTGGCAAGAGAGCATCAAATCTCCTTTCCAGTCTACTTATGCCTAGAATTGGCAGGGGAAATCTGGCCAAACCAGGCAACTTCCACAGCTATCCTCCCCAAGGACTTTCCCCTTTGAAATGTAACGTTCTATATGGTCAAGAAATGTTGGAAGGTGAGGAAGGATCAAACTAAGAAATGATTCTTTTTTTTCTAGTTGGCCAAAATTAGATGTGCTTTATCTAGACATTTCTGCATCTTTTGAAAGACTGATCCGAGCCCTTGAGGCAGTTAGTTCTATGGCCTGGGTTTAAAAGTCATCAATTCTAATTTCCATCATTTTACTAGAAAGGCTCAGTGGCAAGAGAAGGCAAGGAAGTCGCAGGGTATTCCTGAGGGCCACGTGAACCCAACCAAAAAGGGATTACTCTGGAGTGGAAGCCCGGAAGGAAAAACCCAAAGTCACTCAGAAACTTTGTGTCCTAGAGAAAGGAGGATTTTCAATCTTAAAATTATCTTAATATAAAAAGGCCAGAACCTCAGAGGAAAACGGCTACATTTTTAACAGGAACTGGAGACTATAAACTGCTTTTAAAAATCGTTCACAGCAGCACATTTACACGTGACGATTAAAAAACAAAACAAAAAACCCCAAGCCCCTTCACTTGGCTGGAGACTTGGTCTGCTCTAGGCATTCTCAATCGGGACAGGTGCCTCAAACTCTTGTAAGGTTCGCGACCAACACACAAAGTGTATCTGTCACTTGCGAATGTGATGGGGACCACTGGGAGATGGGCGATGCCTTCAAAGGCTCCTTGGGGCAATGCACTCGCCAGGGACGGCAGGCAGAAACCTCGGAGGACACTGCGCGCCGCCGCACCCTGCGCATCGTGTGAAAACGCACCCAGGGAGGTGCGGTGGGACCGCAGGCGCCCACCTTCGGCCGCACCCGCCAGCCTCCGTGTCACCCTCGCCACGATGCCCGCGAGCCCTTCGGCGGGGGTGACTGCCCACTCGCGGCCCCTGCGGGTCGCCGTTTCCTAGACAGCCGCACGGTCCCTCCGCAGCCTCCGGAACGCGCGCGGGCGCGGGTGCGAGTGCGGAAAGCGAGAGCGCAGGCGCGGGCCCGGGAGAGCCGCCGGCGCGAAGGCACGCGCGCGCGCGGCCGAAGGGGGTGGGCGGAGGGGCGGAGGGAGCGACGGGGCCGCGAGGGGGCGGGGGTGGGGGGGCGGAGAGGGGAGCCCCAGGAGCGGGAGCGCGGGCCCAGCGCTGCAGAGCAGAGCGAATCCAGAGCCCCGGCAGCAGGTACGTGTTCTTGCAGCCGGCGGCCGCCGGGGCTTCCCCTGTTGTGGCCCGGGCGAGCGGGTGAGGGAGGCAAGGATAGGGGCGGGTCATGGTTTGCAGGGTGAGTGCCCTGGAGGACTGGGATCCTGCAGCTGACCTTCATGCCCCAGGATGGAGAGCCTGGCGACCATCTGCGGGACAGCCCCAGGTCTTCAGCTCCAGCCTGGGGATCTGCTTGTCACATGCTTCTTATTTATATTTGCAAACTGCCCTGGTTCGGGTCCAGCTGCAGATGCCTTACCTCCCATTCTTTGCCTCCGTGTGCCATCTTGCATTTATTAATAAAACATGAAAACTGGGGTGCGGGAGGTTTGCTCCTGAGGGGAATCCCATTGCAGCATAGCAAGCGGGCGCCTATTTTCGGTTTTCAGACGCGATGTAGAGGTGGAAATCCCACACCCTGGGGATTTGTGGCTTGGTTGTTCGTGACCACTTCCTAGTGGGCTTCCCCGGTTTGTCGCTAGGCGCCCCAGCGGCAGGATGGACGGTCTGGAAAGGATGGAAGGTTTCACTGTCAACCTGGCATCCTGTTCAGAGGGCAGGTGCAAGCTATGGCAGTACCCTGCTTGCTAACTTGCCTGGGAGGCTTAAACCCAGAGGGGAAAAAAAATCTTTCTCAAAATTGTAAAGAGAAGGCCTTGAATTGAATCTCTGAGACTTGCCTACTTAGGCTCTTCGCGGTTTTGCATCCAAAGATGATAAAGCTAGCCACCTGTTGGAAATCAGACCCCATAGTCACCAATGCTGAGATAATAATAGGCCCATATAGATTCCCTCTATCCTCTTTAAAAGTGTTGCCTGTCATTTGTTTCTTTTGAAATAAAACTCACCTATGATTTGTTGCCTTACATGTTACAGACTGAAATCTTATGACTTATTTTTATCCCATACACCACCACATAGCATACACTACCATATCCTAAGAACCGAATTTCTCTTCTGTGTATGTTACTGACTTTCCTAGCTTTGAAGAAGGGTGGGGAAAGTGGAATGCATGTAACTGCTTCCTTCCGTAATGCCCTCCCCCAGAAATAACATATCAAAAAGAACAGAAAGAGCCGGAAGCCCAAAATGAAAATGACTATGACAAGCTGTGGGATATGACAGCTAGACTGTAGTGGCACATTAAATAATGAGATATATTTATATGGGCCCAGTATGAGCTAAAAGTTATTTGCCACTGGTTTCCTTGAGTCCTTCCTGCAAGGCTCCGATTTCTGTGTTGGAGATGAAGAAGCTGGGGCTTTCAAAGGTTAACTGACTTGGCCAAGGTCACACAGTCAGGAGCAGGGTAAAGATGTAATTCATCTGCACCACATCCGATTGCAGGGTGGCAGGGGTGTTGCTGCTTCATCCACCTTTCCATTAAGATCAGGTTCATGTGTGAGCAGATAGGCCCTGATGTGATTTTCTACTTCACAGAATTCATACCAATTTGTGGCTTTCCAAAATGAGAAACTGTTGTTTCAGAGTGTGGTTGTGTGGAACTTCTTTTGTGGTGACACTGAGCCTATTTTTAAAAACAAGGTCCAAGGCATCCTGCTGTAAAACTACCCCATGTAATCAATTGCATTAAAAAATGGTCTTACTACCAGTTTAAATCCATTAAGTACTTACAAATCATGTAGAGTAATTGCATATTTTTCACACTCCTACCCCACCCTGTCTTGATCACCATTATTATTATTATTATTATTATTTTTTTTTTTTTTTGCCAGTTGTCACAGTAGCTTTACCACACTTACTTGTGGATGCTGTAATGGAATAAAGGAATCTATGCCAGTCATGTGCCATAATCTAGCTTCTACAAATGTGGCAGCTATTCACTCAAAGTTCTGGAAATTTGTATGTCTGGTTATGGATATATATTTAATCCACCTCTTCACAAGTACATTCTGACAGTTCAGGTGTTGGATTTTGTTACATACATAGCAGTTTTATGGATTTATAAACTGCTATAGTCTCATGAATGGAAAATTCACTTAATAAGCTGCTAGATTTTATATTCAGGTCATATAATTGGATAAATAGTGAGAAAGCTATAGTTGAATGTAAAGAATTAACTGAAAAGCATATCCTATGGAAAATACAGCTTTTAATGATTCATTGGTACAGTATATAACACTAAGCAAGGTATATGAAATTGTTTTAAGTTCTGTGAGCTCTGTCTTTTCCCCTGGACAATGAGCCTGGCTTTACTTCCTTCATTATACTGACCTTGCTAGTAGACAATCTGTGTAGAAGATTGGCCTCTCAGAAAATACTCAGTCTTGGAAGAGTTCAATTTTCCAGAGCTTACAGAAATGCTGAGGTGGAATTTTTCTGCCCTGGAGATTTCCAGCCAATGGTCAGATAAACTCAAGATGAATCTTGACAGCTCCAGGAAGAAACAGAAAGTAAGAAGAGGTCTTGCTTGGCTTCTGGGGAAGAGAAGGGTTCTCCTTGGGAAAGTATCAGGATCCCTTCCAGATAGGGGTCTCTCAGTCACAGAGTGAGAAGTAGTCTGCCTTCAGTCTGAGCAGAATTTTATGGAATGCACAGATGAACACCCTTCTTGGTGCAAGGGTCAACTCAGAGATTGTAAAATAAAAATATTTCTGGAGTATGTTTTTTTTTTTTTGAAACATTCTTAAACTGGGCAAAGCCATACCAGCAATTATGGAGGTCTTACTTTTTAGTTCTTCTCACCTAGAGTGTACATTTCAGAAGAGAGAGAAAAAGGACTGGTTTTTTTTCTTTTTAATATGTGTTTTGCTATCATGGCTTATAATATAATGCATTGTGAGGTTGATACTGAGAGCCGTGTTGTGTTAGCTGACCTGGCAAGTTGTTTAGTTAAACGATGGAGTTTTACTTATTTACGGATAGAAGTTATTCTTATATGGGTTTGTTTGTTTGTTTGGTTTTGGTTTTTTGAGACAGGATTTGTCTGTGTGGTCCAGGCTGCCCTGGAACTCAGGCTCTAGACCAGGCTGACCTCAAACTCAGAGATCACCTGTCTCTGCCTCCAGAATGCTGAGATTAAAAGCATGAACCACCACTGCCCAGCTTTACTTTAGTATTCTTAAATGAAAAAAAAAAATAGTGCCAACACTCATGAATCACAGAAGTTCACAGATTAATGAATTTTAATTGGAGCTAATTAAATTTTCTGTTTCTCTCAATGGGAGCAGTAGCGAGGGGTATCCATCCTCTCCTTTCAAATAGAACTAGCTGGGGGTTATACATGTTGGCCGAGGACCATCTCAGAACTCATTTGGGACCTTCTGTGGTCCAGATCTGGTCTGAGGACCCTAGAACTCCCCAAGACTGTTTCTACGGTAGGGCATAGCTGCCTTTGGTGAGGTGAGATGAAGTCTATACAGAACAAAACCAGAAGGCTAATTCTCTTGCATCAATCAACATTGGCCTATGATGTAATTTTTTTCATTTTTGCAAATGTAATTAATGTTAACTGTAGAACATTTAGTCATTAAAAAAAAAATAGAAGGTTGAAAGTCCGTAGTCAAAATGTTGGTAATCTTAATTTTACCAGTGCTTACCATTAACTGTTTGGTGTGGGTTGCTCCAGATTTTTAAGTGTAGAAACTAAAATATTCTCTTATGATTATGATGTTCCTAGACAAATAGTGTTTTCCCTGTTTGTTTTCTTGACCTGCTAATACATCTTTGACATCTGAGAGGTCTTTGAATGGTCAGCCCCAGTGAAGTTGGGAAGGAAGAGATGTATAGCTAGGGAAAGCTGAGGAAACTGGTGGGTGGTGGGTAGCAATGTGGCATTTGCTGGGTCCTGATAGGGAGTTTCGTATTCCATGTCTCTTTGCAGTTAGTTACCCTTTGTGGTCAGGTGTACAGATAGGGAGTTTGGAGCCCCAAATAAACAACAGAGAGACAGACCTGATTCGGAGGCTAAGCCGGTGTGGCTCAGACTCTGGATCTTTCTCTGCCCTGATTGCAGGATGAAGTGGTCTCTACCTCTCAGTTCTTGCACCTTCCACCCACCCTCTCTATTGTTTCCCTAACTGGGGGGAGAGGGGTCTTGGCTATCAAGTATTTTTTCCTTGAATGCTCTTTCTGCAGGTACTGGCAGGACCCACTCCTTGACTCCCTCGAGGCTTAGTCTAACAGTGCCTCCCAAAGAAGTCCACCCACCCAGTGCGCCATCCCTAGCCTTCTTCTTGCCTGTCTTGTTTGCATTCACAACACCTCCTAGCACACAGCCTTAAGTTTTCTGTCTCCTTCGTGGAATAAATGCTCCGAAGACAAAGGTTCTGACTGTGTTTTTACTCTCTTACTAGCGCTATGGAAGGGGCGGGGGTTGACGAGTCTCGGTGGCATCTCTGAATCCTTCTGGTTTGTCACAGTTCTGCTCCTGCTGTTCTCTGCAGTGGCTTTATATGTTCCTTAGAGGAACAACCAGGAAAAGTACAAAGGAACTGGGAAAAAAATTAAGTTGTCTTACTTTTGCGTCAAGGTTGTGAAAGAGGAAACTCGTGGGGCACTATAGAGGTGCAGAGTCTCTGAGTGTCTGAGTTCTGAGCGGGTGTAGGCAGCAAAGCAGACAGAGGTGCCCATCCGGTGGGGCCTGCAAGGCTTTTCCTCTACTGGGCTGCACAATGCTTTGGATGACTTCCAAAGGAGACTCTAGGATGCTTTGCTGACCACCGAGGTTTTTTCTTTCTTTCTTTTTTTAATTAATTTATTTTTTTTAAGGATTAAACATAAATGACAAATTCTCTTAACCAAATTAAACAAAAAAGGGACGGCCTACTTCAATAAAACTAGAAACTGAAACACAAACATTACAACAGATATGAACGAAATTCCCAAAAATCGTAAGGACATACATTATAAATTTGTTTTGATAAATTGAAAATTCTGAAAAAAAAAACTGGTGAGTTTTTAGATAGCAAAATTAAACCTAAATTCAATGAATGATTTTTAAAAATACATACTTTATAACTTTGAAATACTTAAAATACTAATAAAGTACTCATACTAAAAATAAAAAACAGCAATAACAAAAACAAACACAAGAAAATATGAACCTACTACAGAACTCTACTATAACTTAAAAACTAAGACAAATACCTATAAATACCTAAATACCTAAGTTTTATCCCACAAAACTTAAAAAAAAAAAACCAAGCCTTTAAAAGTTACAAATCCAGTGAAACCCTGATATTAATCATAGTATTTCTTTTTCCTTTTTAAAATTTTTTTAGTATATATATATTTATTATTTGGTGTTTTTACATCATGCATCCCTTCAAACTCAGATATTAAACCTCTCAGTATCATGCCCACTCTTATGATCTCCCCATTTACAAAACCGCCCATTCATGCTGCTCATTTACTTCCTGGGGCATAATTAAACTCCCTGTGGCCAGATCCTTAAAGAAAACAAGTCTTTCCTTACCCACACCCCTGCCAGAAGCCATCAATGTAGAAGTGACCGACCACTGAGTTTTTAGCCTGTGTCACTAAAAAGGAAAGAATCTATGCTCACTTACACTAGTGTTCATCCAGGCAGACTAATCATTGATTGTTTAGACACTAAATACCTGTTGGTATCTTCCCTGCATAAGTCAGGGTGTGAGTTCACTCTCAAAGAAAGCACTTGTCAGGGTGTCTAAGAAGCATGGCCAGCAAGCATGAGCCAGGAGCATCTACTCACAGGCCCCTCTGTCCCAACAGTCAGTCATCTCTGTCTGTGCATGCGCAGTTTGCAGAAGCATTGTCTGGGACACAGCAAAACCATAGGCATGTTGGGGACTGACTCAAACTCTATAAAAGGAGCTGTTCTAGGATGCTGAAGAGGATTGATGGTCACAGAAGGAGGCCTCGGTCAAATAATTCCTCCTCCCCCTGCCTACCACAACCACCACAACCACCCTACTACCACCCCACCACTGTTGTAGTAAGTTTTTCCTGGCGCCTGTTTGGCCCCAGGAAGTTTGTGACCTGGCGCGCTAGGTGGAGGTTTTGACCTGATGCATGCGGCGGCTTTGTCCCCCAAAGAAATGAATCACACGCTTATATCCTCACACTGTTTGGCCCATGTCTTAAGCACATTACTAGCTAGCTTTTTCATCTTAATTCAACCCATTTCCATTAATCTACCCGCCAAGTGGCTCACAGCCCGTGGCTCACCTGTGTTCCTACATGCTTCTTCTTCTGGGGTCAGATGGGGACTGACTAACTCCACCCTTCTACCTGCATGCTCTCTGATTCTCCACCCACTTCTACGGTGCTCTACATAGGCCAAAACAGTTCTTTATTTACAGCACACAGAGAGCATTCCCACCATACACCACACCACCCTACCACTCTACCACCACCTCACCACCACCACC